>JAVUNC010000082.1:37500-51661 GCA_032173965.1 Sitta carolinensis | reverse complement strand
AAAGGGGGTCTCTGCTGTTCCCCACCTTTAATGCACCCCGGTTCGGGGGTCTTCCCTTCCCCCGATCTTAAAGCCCCCGGTTGGGGGGGCCTGCTGTTCGGGCCCCAAAAAACCCCCGTTTGGGGGCTTCCCTTTTTCCCCCCCTTAAATGCCCCCCGGTTAGGAGGCTTGCTGCCCCACCTTAAGCCCCATATGGGGGGTTCTCTCCCTGTTCCCAACCTTAAGCAACCGGTTCGGGGGCTCTCCCCGGTCCAGACCCTCAAGACCCCCAATTTTCGGGGGTTTATGCTGTTACCCCTTAAACCCCCCGGTTCGGGGGTCTCTGCCTGTTTCCCACCCTTAAAGCACCCCGGTTCGGGGGTCTCTGCCTGTTCCCCACCTTTAAAGCACACCGGTTTGGGGTCTTTGCCTGTACCCCACCCTTAAAGCACCCGATTCGGGGGTCTCTGCCGGTCCCTGACCCCAAAGACCCCAATTCGGGGGACTTTGCCAGTTCCCCCCCCTTAATGCACCCGGTTCGGGGGTCTCTGCCGTTCCCTGATCGCAAAGCCCCCAGTTCGGGGGTCTCTGCCTGTTTCCCCACCCTTCATGAACCCCGGTTCGGGGGTCCTCTGCCTGTTCCCCACCCTTAATGCACCCCGGTTCGGGGGTCTCTGCCTGTTCCCCACCTTAATGCACCCCGTTTCGGGGGTCTCTGCCTGTTCCCCACCCTGAATGCACCCCGGTTCGGGGGTCTCTGCCTGTTCCCCACCCTTAATGCACCCCGATTCGGGGGTCTGCGCCTGTTCCCCACCCTTAATGCACCCCGGTTCGGGCGTCTCTGCCTGTTCCCCACCCTTAATGCACCTCGTTTCGGGGGTCTTTGCATGTTCCCCACCCTTAAAGCACCCCGGTTCAGGAGGCTCTGCCTGTTCCCCAACTTTGAAGCACCCCGGATCGGGGGGCTCTGCCTCTTTCCCACCCTTAATGCACCCGGTTCGGTGGTCTCTGCAGGCCCCTGACCCTCAAAGACCCCCAGCTGGGGGGTCTCTGCCTGTTTCCCACCCTTAATGCACCCCGGTTCGGGGAGCTCTGCCTGTTCCCCACACTTAAAGGCCCCAATATCGGCGTTCTCTGCCTGCTCCCCACCCTTAAAGCACCACGGTTTAGGGGCTCTGCCTGTCCAGGCCCCTCAAAGCCTTCCGATTCGGGGGTGTTTGCCAGTTCCCCACCCTTAATGCACCCCGGTTCGGGGGTCTCTGCCGGTCCCTGACGCTCAAAGACCCCCAGTTCGGGGGTCTCTGCCTGTTCCCCACCCTTAAAGCACCCCGGTTCGGGGGTCTCTGCCTACTCCCCACCTTTAAACACAGCGTTTGGGGGGTCTTTGCCAGTTCCCCACCCTTCATGAACCCCGGTTCGGGGGACTCTGCCTCCTACCCACCCTTAAAGCACCCCGGTTCGGTGGTCTCTGCCTGTTCCCCACCCTTAATGCACCCCGGTTCGGGGGGCTCTGCCTGTTCCCCACCCTGAAAGCACCCCGGTTCGGGGGGCTCTGCCTGTACAAGCCCCTCAAAGCCTTCCGATTCGGGGGTCTCTGCCTGTTCCCCACCCTTAATGCACCCCGGTTCGGGTGTCTCTGCCTGTTCCCCACCCTTAAAGACCCCCGATTCGGGGGTCTCTGTCTGTTCCCAACCTTAAGCCTCCTGATTCGGCGGTCTCTGCCTCTTCCCCACCCTTAAAGCCCAGCGGTTCGGGGGTCTCTGCCTGTTTCCCACCATTAGAGCACCCCGGTTCGGGGGGCTCTGCCTGTTCCCCACCCTTAATGCACCCCGGTTTGGGGGTCTCTGCCTGTTCCCCACCTTTAAATCACCCCGGTTCGGGAGGCTCTGCCTGTTTCCCACCCTTCATGAACCCCGGTTCAGGGGGCTCTGCCTGTTCCCCACCCTTATGCACCCCGGTTCGGGGGTCTCTGCCTGTTCCCCACCCTTAAAGTCCCCGATTCGGGGGTCTCTGCCTCTTCCCCACCCTTAAAGCACCCTGGTTCCGGGGTCTCTGCCTGTCCAGGCCCCTGAAAACCTTCCGATTCGGGGGTCTCTCCCTGTTTCCCACCCTTTAAACACCAGGGTTCGGGGGTCTCTGCCTGTTCCCCATTCTTAAAGCCCCCGTTTCGGGGGTCTCTGCCTCTTTCCCACCCTTAATGCACCCCGGTTCGGGAGGCTGTGCCTGTTCCCACACCATAATGCACCCGGTTCGGGGGTCTCTGCCGGTCCCTGACCCACAAAGACCCCCAGTTCGGGGGTCTCTGCCTGTTCCCCACCCTTAAAGCCCCAGTATCGGAGATCTCTGCCTGTTCCCACCCTTCATGAACCCCGGTTCGGGGGTCTCTGCCTTTCCCCACCCTTAAAGCCCCAGTATCGGAGATCTCTGCCTGTTCCCCACCCTTCATGAACCCGGTTCGGGGGTCTCTGCCTGTTCCCCACCCTTAAAGCACCCCGGTTCGGGGGTCTCTGCCTGTTCCCACCCTTAAAGCACCCTGGTTCGAAGGGCTCTGCCTGTTCCCCACACTTAATGCACCCCGGTTCGGGGGGCTCTGCCTGTTTCCCACCCTTAAAGCCCCCTGGTTCGGGGAGCTCTGCCTGTTTCCCACGCTTCAATTACCCCGGTTCGAGGGTCTCTGCCTGTTTCCCACCCTCAAAGCCCCCGCATTCGGGGGTCTCTGCCAGTTCTCCACACTTAATGAACCCTGGTTCGGGGGGCTCTGCCTGTTCCCACCCTTAATGCACCCCGGTTCGGGGGGCTCTGCCTGTACAAGCCCCTCAAAGCCTTCCGATTCGGGGGTCTCTGCCTGTTCCCCACCCTTAATGCACCCCGGTTCGGGTGTCTCTGCCTGTTCCCCACCCTTAAAGACCCCCGATTCGGGGGTCTCTGCCTGACCCCGACCCTCAAATCAGCCCGTTTCCGGGGTCTCTGCCTGTTCCCCACCCTTAATGCACCCCGGTTCGGGGGCTCTGCCTGGACAGGCCCTCAAAGCCTCCCGATTCGGGGGTCTCTGTCTGTTCCCAACCCTCAAAGCCCCCGATTCGGCGGTCTCTGCCTCTTCCCCACCCTTAAAGCCCACCGGTTCGGGGGGCTCTGCCTGTTCCCCACCTTTAAATCACCCGGTTCGGGAGGCTCTGCCTGTTTCCCACCCTTCATGAACCCCGGTTCAGGGGGCTCTGCCTGTTCCCCACCCTTGAGGCACCCCGGTTCGGGGGTCTCTGCCTGTTCCCCACCCTTTAAGCCCCCGATTCGGGGGTCTCTGCCTGTTCCCCACCCTTAATGCACCCCGGTTCGGGGATCTCTGCCTGTTCCCCACCCTTAATGCACCCCGGTTCGGGGGTCTCTGCCTGTTCCCCACCCTTAAAGCACCCCGGTTCGGAGGCTCTGCTGTTCCCCACCCTTAAAGCACCCCGGTTCGGGGAGCTCTGCCTGTTTCCCACCCTTAAATCAGCCCGTTTCCGGGGTCTCTGCCTGTTCCCCACCCTTAAAGCACCCGGTTCGGGGGTCTCTGCCTGTTCCCACCCTTAAAGCCCCCGTTCGGGGGTCTCTTCCTGTTCCCCACCCTTAATGCACCCCGGTTCGGGAATCTCTGCCTCTTCCCCACCCTTAATGCACCCCGGTTCGGGGGTCTCTGCCGGTCCCTGACCCACAAAGACCCCCGTTCGGGGGTCTCTGCCTGTTCCCCACCCTTAAAGCCCCCAGTATCGGAGATCTCTGCCTGTTCCCCACCTTCATGAACCCGGTTCGGGGGTCTCTGCCTCTTTCCCACCCTCAAAGCCCCGCATTCAGGGTCTCTGCCAGTTCTCCACTCTTAATGAACCCCGGTTCGGGGGTGCTCTGCCTGTTTCTCACACTTAATGAACCCTGGTTCGGGGGCTCTGCCTGTACCCCACCCTTAATGCACCCGGTTCGGGGGGCTCTGCCTGTACCAAGCCCCTCTGCCTTCCGATTCGGGGGTCTCTGCCTGTTCCCCACCCTTAATGCACCCCGGTTCGGGTGTCTCTGCCTGTTCCCCACCCTTAAAGACCCCCGATTCGGGGGTCTCTGCCTGACCCCGACCCTCAAATCAGCCCGTTTCCGGGGTCTCTGCCTGTTCCCCACCCTTAAAGCACCCCGGTTCGGGGGTCTCTGCCTGTACCCCACCCTTAAAGCACCCCGGTTCGGGAGGCTCTGCCTGTTCCCCCCCCTTAAAGCACCCCGGTTCGGGGAGCTCTGCCTGTTTCCCACCCTTAAATCAGCCCGTTTCCGGGGTCTCTGCCTGTTCCCCACCCTTAAAGCACCCAGGTTCGGGGGGCTCTGCCTGTTCCCCACCCTTAAAGCCCCCCGATTCGGGGGTCTCTGCCTGTCCCCGACCCTGAAATCAGCCCGTTTCCGGGGTCTCTGCCTGTTCCCCACCCTTAATGCACCTGGTTCGGGAGGCTCTGCCTGTCCAGGCCCCTCAAATCCTTCCGATTCGGGGGTCTCTGTCTGTTCCCAACCCTTAAAGCCTCCCGATTCGGCAGCCTCTGCCTGTTCCCCACCCTTAATGCGCCCTGGTTCGGGGGTCTCTGCCTGTTCCCCACCCTTAAAGCCCCCGATTCGGGGGGCTCTTCCTATTCCCCATTCTTAAAGCCCCCCGTTTTGGGGGTCTCTGCCTGTTCCCACCCTTAAAGCACCCTGGTTCGGGGGTCTCTGCCTGTTCCCCACCTTTAAAGCACCCCGGTTCGGAGGTCTCTGCCTGTTTCTCACCCTTAATGCACCCTGGTTCGGGTGGCTCTGCCTGTCCACGCCCCTCAAAGCCTTCCGATTCGGGCGTCTCAGCCTGTTCCCCACCCTTAAAGCCCCCAGTTTCAGGGTTCTCTGCCTGTTCCCCACCCTTAATGCACCCCGGTTCGGGAGACTCTGCCTGTTCCCCACCCTTTAAGCACCCCGGTTCGGGGGGCTCTGCCTGTTTCCCACCCTTAAATCAGCCCGTTTCCGGGGTCTCTGCCTGTTCCCCACCCTTAAAGCACCCAGGTTCGGGGGGCTCTGCCTGTTCCCCACCCTTAAAGCCCCCCGATTCGGGGGTCTCTGCCTGTCCCCGACCCTGAAATCAGCCTGTTTCCGGGGTCTCTGCCTGTTCCCCACCCTTAATGCACCCTGGTTCGGGAGGCTCTGCCTGTCCAGGCCCCTCAAATCCTTCCGATTTCGGGGGTCTCTGTCTGTTCCCAACCCTTAAAGCCTCCCGATTCGGCAGCCTCTGCCTGTTCCCCACCCTTAATGCGCCCTGGTTCGGGGGTCTCTGCCTGTTCCCACCCTTAAAGCCCCCCGATTCGGGGGGCTCTTCCTATTCCCCATTCTTAAAGCCCCCCGTTTTGGGGGTCTCTGCCTGTTCCCCACCCTTAAAGCACCCTGGTTCGGGGGTCTCTGCCTGTTCCCCACCTTTAAAGCACCCCGGTTCGGAGGTCTCTGCCTGTTTCTCACCCTTAATGCACCCTGGTTCGGGTGGCTCTGCCTGTCCACGCCCCTCAAAGCCTTCCGATTCGGGCGTCTCAGCCTGTTCCCCACCCTTAAAGCCCCCAGTTTCAGGGTTCTCTGCCTGTTCCCCACCCTTAATGCACCCCGGTTCGGGAGACTCTGCCTGTTCCCCACCCTTTAAGCACCCCGGTTCGGGGGGCTCTGCCTGTTCCCCACCCTTAAAGCCCCCCGATTCGGGGGTCTCTGCCTGTCCTCGATCCTCAAATCGGCCCGTTTCCGGGGTCTCTGACTGTTCCCCACCCTTAAAGCCCCCCGATTCGGCGGTCTCTGCCTGTTCCCCACCCTTAAATTACCCCGGTTCGGGGGGCTCTGCCTTTCCAGGCCCCTCAAAGCCCCCCGATTCGGGGGTCTCTGTCTGTCCCCAACCCTTAAAGCCTCCCGATTCGGCGGTCTCTGCCTCTTCCCCACCCTTAAAGCCCACCGGTTCGGGGGGCTCTGCCTGTTTCCCACCCTTAGAGCACCCCGGTTCGGGGGCTCTGCCTGCTCCCCACCCTTAAAGCACCCCGGTTCGGGCGGCTCTGCCTGTTCCCCACCCTGAAAGCACCCCGGTTCGGGGGGCTCTGCCTGTCCAGCCCCTCAAAGCCTTCCGATTCGGGGTCTCTGCCTGTTCCCCACCCTTAAAGCACCCCGGTTCGGGGTCTCTGCCTGTTCCCCACCCTTAAAGCCCCCCGATTCGGGGTCTCTGCCTGTCCCCGACCCGCAAATCAGCCCGTTTCGGGGTCTCTGCCTGTTCCCCACCCTTAATGCACCCCGTATGGGGCGTCTCTTCCTGTTTCCCGCCCTTTAAGCACCCCGGTTCGGGGTCTCTGCCTGTTCCCCACCCTTAAAGCACCCCGGTTCGGGGGCTCTGCCTGTTCCCCACCCTTAAAGCACCCCGGTTCGGGAGTCTCTGCCTGTTTCCCACCCTTAATCACCCGTTTCGGGGTCTCTGCCTGTTCCCCACCCTTAAAGCACCCAGGTTCGGGGGGCTCTGCCTGTTCCCCACCCTTAAAGCCCCCCGGATTCGGGGGTCTCTGCCTGTCCCCACCCTGAAATCAGCCCGTTTCCGGGGTCTCTGCCTGTTCCCCACCCTTAAAGCACCCCGTATGGGGGCTCTTCCTGTTTCCCCCCTTAAAGCCTCCCGATTCGGCGGTCTCTGCCTGTCCCCACCCTTGAATCCCCCGGTTCGGGACGGTCTGCCTGTTCCCCACCCTTAATGCACCCTGTTCGGGAGGCTCTGCCTGTCCAGGCCCCCTAAACCTCCGATTCGGGGTCTCTGTCTGTTCCCCACCCTTAAGCCCCGTTCGGCGGCCTCTGCCTGTTCCCCACCCTTAATGCACCCTGGTTCGGGGGTCTCTGCCTGTTCCCCCCCTTAAAGCACTCCCGTTCGGGGGTCTCTGCCTGTTCCCCACCTTTAAAGCCCCCTGTTCGGAGTCTCTGCCTGTTTCCACCCTTAATGCACCCTGGTTCGGGGGCTCTGCCTGTCCGCCCCTCTAAAGCCCCGATTCGGGGTCTCTGCCTGTTCCCCACCCTTAAAGCACCCCGGTTCAGGGTTCTCTGCCTGTTCCCACCCTTAATGCACCCCGGTTCGGGGACTCTGCCTGTTCCCCCCCTTTAAGCACCCGGTTCGGGGGCTCTGCCTGTTCCCCACCCTTAAAGCCCCCGTTCAGGGTTCTCTGCCTGTTCCCACCTAAATGCAGCCCGTTCCGGGGCTCTGCTGTTCCCCACCCTTAGACCCCGGTCGGGGGGCTCTGCCTGTTCCCACCCTTAAAGCCCCCCGATTCGGGGTCTCTGCCTGTTCCCCACCCTTAATGCCCCGGTTTCGGGGGTCTCTGCCTGTTCCCCACCTTCATGAACCCCGGTTCGGGGGCTCTGCCTGTTCCCCACCCTTAAAGCACCCCGGTTTGGGGGTCTCTGCCTGTTCCCCACCCTTTATAGCACCCCGGTTCGGGGGGCTCTGCCTGCTCCCCACCTTAAAGCATTCCGATTCGGGGGCTCTGCCTGCTCTCCCCACCCTTAATGCACCCCGGTTTGCGGGGCTCTGCCTGTTCCCCACCTTTAAGCACCCGGTTCGGGGGGCTCTGCCTGTACAAGCCCTCAAAGCACCCCGATTTGGGGGGTCTCTGTCTCTTCCCGCTCCTCAAAGCCTTCCGATTCGGGTAGCTCAGCCTGTTCCCCACCTTAAAGCCCCCAGGTTTCAGGGTTCTCTGCCTGTTCCCCACCCTAATGCACCCTGGTTCAGGGTCTCTGCCTGTTCCCCACCCTCAAATCAGCCCGTTTCCAGGGGTCTCTGCCTGTTCCCCACCCTTATATGTCGCCCCCGGTTCAGGGGGTCTTGCCTTTTCTCCCATCCTTAAATTACCCCGGTTCGGGGGGCTCTGCCTGTCCAGGCCCCTCAAAGCCTTCCGATTCGAGGGTCTCTGCCTGTTTCCCACCCATTAAGCACCCCGGTTCGGGGATCTCTGCCTGTTCCCCACCCTTAAAGCACCCGGTTCGGGGAGCTCTGCCTGTTTCCCGACCCTTAAAGCACCCCTGTTAGGAGTTCTCTGCCTGTTCCCCACCCTTTAAGCACCCCGATTCGGGGGTCTCTGCCTGTTTCCCGCCCTTTAAGCACCCCGTTTCGGGGGGCTCTGCCTGTTCCCCACCCATAATGCACCCTGGTTCGGGGGTCTCAGCCTGTCCAGCCCCCTCAAAGCCCCCCGATTCGGCGGTCTCTGCCAGTTCCCCTCACTTAAAACAACCCGATTCGGGGGTCTCTGTCTCTCCCCGACCCTGAAAGCCCCCCGTTAGGAGTTCTCTGCCTGTTCCCCACCCTTAGAGCAACCCGATTCGCCGGGCTCTGCCTGTTCCCCACCCATAATGAACCCCAGTACGGGGGTCTCTGCCTGTCCAGCCCCCTGAAAGCCCCTCCATTCGGGGGTCTCTGCCTGTTCCCACCCTTAAAGCACGCCGATTCTTGGGTCTGTGCCTGTCCCCGACCCTCACAGCCCCCCTGTTCGGGCGTCTCTGCCTGTTTCCCACCCTTAGAGCACCCCGTTTGGGGGGCTCTGCCTGCTCCCCACCCTTAAAACACCCCGGTTCGGGGGTCTCTGCCTGTTCCCCACCTTTAAAGCACCCTGGTTCGGGGGTCTCTGCCTCTTCCCCACCCTTAAAGCTCCCCGGTTTGTGGGTCTCTGCCTGCTCCCCACCCTTAAAGACCCCGGTTCGGGTGTCTCTGCCTGGTCTCCACCCTTATTGCACCCCGGTTTGGGGGTCTCTGCCTGTTCCCCACCTTTATAGCACCCCGGTTCCGGTGGCTAGGCCTGTTTCCCACCCTTAATGCACCCTGGTTCGCGGGGCTCTGCCTGTCCACACCCTCAAAGCCTTCCGATTCGGGGGTCTCAGTCTGTTCCCCACCCTTAAAGCCCCAGTTTCAGGGTTCTCTGCCTGTTCCCACCCGTAATGCACCCCGGTTGGGGGTTTCTGCCTGTTCCCACCCTTAATGCACCCGGTTCGGGGGGCTCTGCCTGTTCCCCACCTTAATCCACCCCGGTTTGGGGGGCTCTGCCTGTTCCCCACCCTTAAAGCACCCCGGTTCGGGGGGCTCTGCCTGTTCCCCACCCATTAAGCACCCCGTTTGGGGGGTCTCTGCCTGTTCCCCACCCTTAAAGCACCCGGTTCGTGGGTCTCTGCCTGTTCCCCACCTTTAAAGTACCCCGGTTCGGCGGTCTCTGCCTGCTCCCCCCCCTTAAAGCACCCCGATTCGGGGTCTCTCACGGTCCCTGACCCTCAAAGCCCTCTGTTAGGAGTTCTCTGCCTGTTCTCCACCCTTAAAGCACCCCGGTTCGTGGGTCTCTGCCTGTTCCCCACCTTTAAAGCACCCCGGTTCGGGGGGCTCTGCCTGCTCCCCACCCTTAAAGCACCCCGATTCGGGGGTCTCTGCCTGTTCCCCACCCTTAAAGCACCCGGTTCGGGGGGCTCTGCCTGTTTCCCACCCTTAAAGCACCCCGATTGGGGGGTCTCTGACGGTCCCTGGCCCTCAAAGCCCCCTGTTAGGAGTTCTCTGCCTGTTCCCCACCCTTTAAGCACCCCGATTCGGGGGTCTCTGCCTGTTTCCCGCCCTTTAAGCACCCCGTTTCGGGGGGCTCTGCCTGTTCCCCACCCATAATGCACCCTGGTTCGGGGTCTCAGCCTGTCCAGCCCCTTCAAAGCCCCCGATTCGGCGGTCTCTGCCAGTTCCCCTCACTTAAAACACCCGATTCGGGGGTCTCTGTCTCTCCCCGACCCTGAAAGCCCCCCCGTTAGGAGTTCTCTGCCTGTTCCCCACCCTTAGAGCAACCCGATTCGCCGGGCTCTGCCTGTTCCCCACCCATAATGAACCCCAGTACGGGGGTCTCTGCCTGTCCACACCCCTGAAAGCCCCTCCATTCGGGGGTCTCTGCCTGTTCCCCACCCTTAATGCAACCCGGGTTGGGGGTCTCTGCCTGTTCCCCACCTTAATGCACCCGGTTCGGGGGGCTCTGCCTGTTCCCCACCCTTAATCCACCCCGGTTCGTGGGTCTCTGCCTGTTCCAGACCTTTAAAGCACCCCGGTTCGGCGGTCTCTGCCTGCTCCCCACCCTTAAAGCACCCCGATTCGGGGGTCTCTCACGGTCCCTGACCCTCAAAGACCCCTGTTAGGAGTTCTCTGCCTGTTCCCCACCCTTAAAGCACCCCGGTTCGTGGGTCTCTGCCTGTTCCCCACCTTTAAAGCACCCGGTTCGGGGGTCTCTGCCTGCTCCCCACCCTTAAAGCACCCCGATTCGGGGGTCTCTGCCTGTTCCCCACCCTTAAAGCACCCGGTTCGGGGGGCTCTGCCTGTTTCCCACCCTTAAAGCACCCCGATTGGGGGGTCTCTGACGGTCCCTGGCCCTCAAAGCCCCCTGTTAGGAGTTCTCTGCCTGTTCCCCACCCTTTAAGCACCCCGATTCGGGGGTCTCTGCCTGTTTCCCGCCCTTTAAGCACCCCGTTTCGGGGGGCTCTGCCTGTTCCCACCATAATGCACCCTGGTTCGGGGGTCTCAGCCTGTCCAGCCCCTTCAAAGCCCCCTGATTCGGCGGTCTCTGCCAGTTCCCTCACTTAAAACACCCCGATTCGGGGGTCTCTGTCTCTCCCGACCCTGAAAGCCCCCCCGTTAGGAGTTCTCTGCCTGTTCCCCAACCGTAATGCACCCCGGTTCGGGGGGCTCTGCCTGTTACCCACCCATAATGAACCCAAGTACGGGGGTCTCTGCCTGTCCAGCCCCTGAAAGCCCTCCATTCGGGGTCTCTGCCTGTTCCCCACCCTTAATGCACCCCGGTTCGGGGGGCTCTGCCTTTTCCCTACCCTGAATGCACCCCGGTTCGGGGGGCCCTGCCTGTTTCCTACCCTTAAAGCACCCCGGTTCGGGGGGCTCTGCCTGTCCCCGACCCTCAAAGCCCCCTGTTAGGAGTTCTCTGCCTGTTCCCCACCCTTTAAGCACCCCGATTCGGGGGTCTCTGCCTGTTTCCCGCCCTTTAAGCACCCCGTTTCGGGGGGCTCTGCCTGTTCCCCACCCATAATGCACCCTGGTTCGGGGGTCTCAGCCTGTCCAGCCCCTTCAAAGCCCCCCGATTCGGCGGTCTCTGCCAGTTCCCCTCACTTAAAACACCCCGATTCGGGGGTCTCTGTCTCTCCCCGACCCTGAAAGCCCCCCCGTTAGGAGTTCTCTGCCTGTTCCCCACCCTTAGAGCAACCCGATTCGCCGGGCTCTGCCTGTTCCCCACCCATAATGAACCCCAGTACGGGGGTCTCTGCCTGTCCACACCCCTGAAAGCCCCTCCATTCGGGGGTCTCTGCCTGTTCCCCACCCTTAATGCAACCCGGGTTGGGGGTCTCTGCCTGTTCCCCACCCTTAATGCACCCCGGTTCGGGGGGCTCTGCCTGTTCCCCACCCTTAAAGCACCCCGGTTTGGGGGTCTCTGCCTGTTCCCCACCCTTTAAGCACCCCGGTTCGGGGGGCTCTGCCTGCTCCCCACCTTAAAGCATTCCGATTCGGGGGGCTCTGCCTGCTCCCCACCCTTAATGCACCCCGGTTCGCGGGGCTCTGCCTGTTCCCCACCTTTAAAGCACCCGGGTTCGGGGGGCTCTGCCTGTACAAGCCCCTCAAAGCACCCCGATTTGGGGGTCTCTGTCTCTTCCCGCTCCTCAAAGCCTTCCGATTCGGGTAGCTCAGCCTGTTCCCCACCCTTAAAGCCCCAGTTTCAGGGTTCTCTGCCTGTTCCCCACCCTTAATGCACCCTGGTTCAGGGTCTCTACCTGTCCCCGACCCTCAAATCAGCCCGTTTCCGGGGTCTCTGCCTGTTCCCCACCCTTAATGCGCCCCGGTTCGGGGGTCTTTGCCTTTTCCCCATCCTTAAATTACCCCGGTTCGGGGGGCTCTGCCTGTCCAGGCCCCTCAAAGCCTTCCGATTCGAGGGTCTCTGCCTGTTTCCCACCCATTAAGCACCCCGGTTCGGGGATCTCTGCCTGTTCCCCACCCTTAAAGCACCCCGGTTCGGGGAGCTCTGCCTGTTTCCCGACCCTTAAAGCACCCCTGTTAGGAGTTCTCTGCCTGTTCCCCACCTTTAAGCACCCCGATTCGGGGGTCTCTGCCTGTTTCCCGCCCTTTAAGCACCCCGTTTCGGGGGGCTCTGCCTGTTCCCCACCCATAATGCACCCTGGTTCGGGGGTCTCAGCCTGTCCAGCCCCCTCAAAGCCCCCGATTCGGCGGTCTCTGCCAGTTCCCCTCACTTAAAACAACCCGATTCGGGGGTCTCTGTCTCTCCCCGACCCTGAAAGCCCCCCCGTTAGGAGTTCTCTGCCTGTTCCCCACCCTTAGAGCAACCCGATTCGCCGGGCTCTGCCTGTTCCCCACCCATAATGAACCCCAGTACGGGGGTCTCTGCCTGTCCAGCCCCTGAAAGCCCCCACCCTTAAGCACCCGGTTCGGGGCTTGCCTGTTCCCCACCCTTAATGCACCCGTTCGGGGGTCTCTGCCTGTTCCCACCCTTAAGCACCCGTTGGGTCTCTGCCTGTTCCCACCTAAGACCCGTCGGGTCGCCTCCCCCCCTTAAGACGTTCTCTGCCTGTTCCCCACCCTTAATGCACCCCGATTCGGGGTCTCTGCCTGTTCCCACCCTTAAGCACCCCGTTCGGGGGTCTCTGCCTGTTCCCCACCCTTAATGCACCCCGTTCGGGGGTCTCTGCTGTCCCCACCTTAAGCACCCCGTTCGGGGTCTCTGCCTGTTCCCCACCTTAAGCACCCCGTTCGGGGTCTCTGCTTCCCACCCTTAAGCACCCGTTCGGGGTCTCTGCCTGTTCCCCACCCTTAAGCACCCGTTCGGGGTCTCTGCCTGTTCCCCACCCTAATGCACCCCGTTCGGGGTCTCTGCCTGTTCCCCACCTTAAGCACCCCGTTCGGGGTCTGCCTGTTCCCCACCTTAATGCACCCCGTTCGGGGTCTCTGCCTGTTCCCCACCCTTAATGCACCCCGTTCGGGGGTTCCTGTCCTGTTCCCCACCCTTAATGCACCCCGTTCGGGGGTCTCTGCCTGTTCCCCACCCTTAATGCACCCTTCGGGGGTCTCTGCCTGTTCCCACCCTTAAGCACCCCGTTCGGGGGTCTCTGCCTGTTCCCCACCCTTAATGCACCCGATTCGGGGGTCTCTGCTGTCCCACCCTTAATGCACCCCGTTCGGGGGTCTTGCCTGTTCCCCACCCTTAAGCACCCCGGTTCGGGTTCTGCCTGTTCCCCACCCTTAAAGCCCCGTTCGGGTCTCTGCCTGTTCCCCACCCTTAAAGCACCCGTTCGGGGTCTCTGCCTGTTCCCCACCCTTAATGCACCCCGGTTCGGGGGTCTCTGCCTGTTCCCCACCCTTAATGCACCCGTTCGGGGGTCTCTGCCTGTTCCCACCCTTAATGCACCCGTTCGGGGTCTCTGCCTGTTCCCCACCCTTAATGCACCCGGTTCGGGGGTCTTGCTGTTCCCACCCTTAATGCACCCGTTCGGGGTCTCTGCCGTTCCCCACCTTAATGCACCCGGTTCGGGGTCTTGCCTGTTCCCACCCTTAAGCACCCGTTCGGGGGTCTTGCCTGTTCCCACCCTTAAGCACCCCGTTTAGGGGTCTCTGCCTGTTCCCACCCTTAATGCACCCGTTCGGGGTCTCTGCCTGTTCCCCACCTTAATGCACCCGTTTCGGGGGTCTCTGCCTGTTCCCCACCCTTAAAGCACCCCGTTCGGGGGTCTCTGCTGTTCCCACCCTTAAGCACCCGTTCGGGGTCTCTGCTGTTCCCCACCTTAAGCACCCCGTTCGGGGGTCTCTGCCTTCCCCACCTTAATGCACCCCGTTCGGGGGTCTCTGCCTGTTCCCACCTTAAGCACCCCGATTCGGGGTCTCTGCCTGTTCCCACCCTTAATGCACCCCGTTCGGGGTCTCTGCTGTTCCCCCCTTAATGCACCCGTTCGGGGGTCTCTGCCTGTTCCCCCCCTTAAGCACCCCGTTCGGGGGTCTTGTGTTCCCACCTAATGCACCCGTTCGGGGTCTCTGCCTGTTCCCACCCTAGCACCCTCGGGTCTCTGCCTGTCCCCACCTTAAGACCGTTCGGGTCTTGCCGTTCCCCACCCTTAAGCACCCGTCGGGTCTCTGCCTTTC
>JAVUNC010000082.1:0-32500 GCA_032173965.1 Sitta carolinensis | reverse complement strand
GTTGGTAGTTTGGGTTGGTAGTTGGTTAAATTAGGTTAGGTGGAGGTAGGTAGGTAAGTTAGGTTAGGTAGGTTAGGTGGTTAGGTTGTGGTTAGGGTAGTTAGGTAGGTGTTTATGTTGGTAGGGTAGGTTAGGTAGGGTTAGTAGTTGTAGGGTAGTTAGTTGGTGGGTTGGTTAGTTTTGGTTAGGGTTAGTTGTTGGTAGTGAGGTTAGTTTGTTGGGGTTAGGGTAGTTGTTGGGTTAGTTGGTGTGGTTAGTTGTTAGGTTGTAGTAGGTGGTTTGGGGTGGTTGGGTGGTTGGGTTTGGTTAGGTTAGTGGGTTAGTTAGTTTGGTTGTTAGTTAGGTTGGTGGTTAGGGTAGGTTGGGTTGGTAGGTTAGTTTGGGGTTAGGGTTGATAGGGTGGTAGTAGTAGTGGTTAGGTTAGGGTTTAGGTTAGATTTAGGGTTAGGTTAGGGTTAGTGGTTAGGGTTAGGTTAGGGTAGGTTGGGTTAGGGTTAGGGTTGGTTAGGTTAGGTTTGGTGGTTAGGGTTTGGTTAGGGTTAGGGTTAGGTAGTTAGGGTTGTGGTTAGGGTTTGGTGGTTAGGTTTTGGTTATAGTTAGGTTAGGGTTAGGTTAGGGTTAGGTTTTAAGGTTAGGGTTAGGGTTGGTTAGTTAGGGTTAGGGTTAGGGTTAGGGTTGGTTAGGGTTTGGTTGGGTAGTAGTTTAGGTTTGGGTTAGTTAGGTTAGGTTGGTTGTTAGGGTTTTGGGGTTAGGGTTAGGTTAGGGTTAGGTTAGGTGTAGGGTTAGGGTTAGGTAGGTTAGGGTTAGGGTTAGGTTAGTTAGGGTTAGGGTTAGATTAGGGTTAGGGTTTAGGGTTAGGGTTAGGGTTATGGTTAGGGTAGTGTTGGGTTTAGTGGGTTTGGTTGGGGTTAGGTTAGGTTAGGGTAGGTTAGGGTTTAGTTTAGGTTTAGGTTTGGGTTAGGGTTAGTGTTAGTTAGGGGTTAGGGTAGGTTAGGTTAGGGTTAGGTAGGTTAGGTTAGGTTAGTTGGGTGTTAGGGTTAGGGTTTAGGTTAGGGTTAGGGTTAGGTTTGGGTTGGTTAGGTTTGGGGTTGGTTAGGTTTAGGGTATGGTTAGGGTTAGGTTAGGGTTTAGGGTTAGGTTAGGGTATGTTAGGGTTAGGGTTAGGGTTGGGTTGGTTAGGTTAAGGTTTAGGTTAGGGTTAGATTAGGATTATTGGGTAGTATGGTTAGGTTAGGGTTAGGTTAGGTTTGGGTTAGGGTTAGGTTGGGTTAGGTTTGGTTAGATTAGGGTAGGTTAGGTTAGGGTTAGGGTATGGTTAGGTTAGGTTAGGTTTGGGTTAGGGTTTAGGTTTGGGGTTGGGTTAGGGTTATGGTTAGGGTTTGGTTAATGGTTGGTTAGGTTAGGTTTTGGTTAGGTTAGGGTTAGGGTATAGGTTAGGTGGTTAGGTTAGGTTAGGTTAGGGTTAGGTTAGGGTTAGGTTAGGTTAGGGTTAGGGTTAGGTTTAGTGTTAGGGTTAGGGTTAGGTTTGGGTTGGGTTTAGGGTTAGGGTTTGGTTAGGGTTAGGGTTGGTTAGGTTAGGTTTAGGGTTAGGTTAGTTTGGTTAGGTTTAGGTTTAGGGTTTGGGTTAGTGGTAGTTAGGGTTTGTTTAGGTTAGGGTTAGGTTATGGTTAGGTTAGGTTATGTTTAGTTAGGTTGGGTTAGGGTTAGTTTAGGTTAGGTTAGGGTTAGGTTTAGGTTAGGGTTAGGGTTTGAGGGGTAGGTTAGGGTTAGGGTTAGGTGTTAGGTTAAGTTAGGGTTGGTTTAGGGTTAGGTTAGGGTTTGGGGTTAGGGTTAGGGGTTGTGTTAGGGTTAGTTTGGGTTAGGTTAGGTTTGTGTTTGGTTTAGGGTTAGAGTTAGGGTTAGGGTTATGGTTAGGGTTACGGTTAGGGTTAGGTTTAGGGTTAGGGTTTGGGTTAGTGTTATGTTTTGGGTTAGGGTTAGGTTTAGTGTTAGGGTTAAGGTTAGGATTAGGGTTAGTGTTAGAATTAAGGTTAGGGTATGGGGTTAGGGTTAGGGTTATGGTCAGGGTTAGGGTTAGGGTTGTGTTAGGGATAGGGTTAGGGTTTGGGTTAGTGTTAGGGTTAGAGATAGGCTTTGGGGTTTGGTTCGGGTTTGGGGTTAGGGTTAGTGTTAGGTTATTGTTAGGGTTAGGGTTTGGGGTTAGGTTTAGGCTTAGTGTTAATATTAGGGTTAGGATTAGGGATTGGGGTAAGGGTTAGGTTTTGTGGTTAGGGTTATGGTTAGGGTTAGAATTAGGGTTAGGTTTAAAGTTAGGATTAGGGTGCAGTTTAGGGTTAGGGTTTGGGTTAGGTTAGAGTTAGGGTTGTGTTACGGTTAGGTTTGGGTTAGGGTTAGGGTGTTAGGGTTAAGGTTTGGGTTAGGTTTAGGGTTAGTATTTAAGGTTAGGTTTAGGATTAGGGTGGGGTTAGTGTTTGGTGGTTAGGGTTAGGTTAGTGTTAGGGTTTAGGTTTAGGATTAGTGTTAAGGTTAGGTTTAGGGGTTGTTAGTGTTAGGGTTAGTGTTTGGATTAGGGTTTGGTTGGTTAGGTTTGGTTGGGTTTAGGGTTAAGATTAGTGTTTGTTTTATGATTAGTTGTTTAGGATTTAGGGTAGAGTTAGGGTTAGGTTAGGGTTAGGCTTTCGGGTTCGGGTCCGGGTTTGGGTAAGGGCTAGAGTTAGTGTTACGGTGAGTGTTAGGGTTAGTGTTAGCTTTAGTGTTTGGGTTAGGTTTAGTTATTGGGTTAGTTAGGGTTAGGGTTAGTGTATAGAGTTAGGGTTAGGTGTTAGGATTAGGGTTAGGTTTTAGGTTAAGGGTTAGGGTTAGGGTTAGGGTTAAGGGTTAGAGTTAGGGTTAGGGCTAGGTTAGGTGTTTGGGGTTAGGGTTAGGGTTTCACGTTAGTGTTTCGGGTTAGGGTTAGATTAGGGTTGGAGTTACGAGGTTTGGTTATGGTTAGGGTTACGGTTAGGGTTAGGGTTAGGTTTAGGTTAGGGTAGGTTAGGGTTAGGGTTAGGGTTAGGGTTAGGGTTAGGGTTAGGTTAGGGTTAGGGTTAGGGTTAGGTTAGGGTTAGGGTTAGGGTTTATGGTTAGGGTTACGGTTAGGTTAGGGTTAGGTGGTTTTAGGTAGGTTAGGGTTAGGTTAGGGTTAGGTTAGGTTAGGGTAGTGAGGGTTGGGTTAGGGTTAAGGTTAGGGTTCGGGTTAGAATTAGGGTTAGGGTTAGGGTTAGGGTTTAGGGTTAGTGTTTGGTTAGGGTTTGGGTTAGGTTTAGGCTTGATGTTATGGTTAGGGTTAAGGTTAGGGTTCGGTTAGAATTAGGGTTAGGGTTAGGGTTAGTGTTAGGTTTAGTTTTATCGTTAAGGTTAGTGTTTGGGTTAGGGTTAGGTTTAGGGTGAGGGTTAGGGTTAGGGTTAAGTTGAGGTTTAGGGTGAGGGTTAGGGTTAGGGTCACGGTGAGGGTTAGGGTTAGGTTTAGGGTTAAATTTATGGTTAGGATTAGGGCTAGGGTTAGGGTTAAGATTAGGGTTAGGTTTAGGGTTAGGGGTTAGGGTTTGGGTTAGGGTTAGGTTTAGGGTTAGGGTTAGTTTCATGGGTAGGTTTAGGATTAGGGTGCGGGTTAGGGTTAGGGGTTAGGTTTAGGCTTAGGGTTAATATTAGGATTAGGATTAGGGATTGGGGTAAGGGTTAGGTTTTGTGGTTAGGGTTATTGTTAGGGTTAGAATTAGGGTTAGGTTTAAGGTTAGGATTATGGTGCTGTTAGGGTTAGTGTTTGGGTTAGGGTTAGAGTTAGGGTTGTGTTACGGTTAGGTTTGGGTTAGGGTTAGGGTTAGGGTTAAGGTTTGGGTTAGGGTTAGGGTTAGTTTTAAGGTTAGGTTTAGGATTAGGGTGCGGGTTAGGGTTAGGGTTTGGGGTTAGGGTTAGGGTTAGTGTTAGGGTTAGGTTTAGGATTAGTGTTAGGGTTAGTGTTAGGGGTTAGTGTTAGGGTTAGGGTTATGGGTTAGGGTTAGGGTTAGTGTTAGTGTTAGGTTTAAGGTTATGGTTAGTGTTAGAATTCGGGTTAGGGTTAGGGTTAGTGTTTGCGTTAGGGTTTGTGGTTAGGGTTTGGGGTTAGGGTTAGGGTTAGTGTTTGTTTTATGATTATGTTTAGGATTAGGGTGAGAGTTAGGGTTAGGGTTAGGGTTAGGCTTTCGGGTTCGGGTCCGGGTTTGGGTAAGGGCTAGAGTTTGTGTTACGGTGAGTGTTAGGGTTAGTGTTAGGTTTAGTGTTTGGGGTTAGGTTTAGGTTTTAGGGTTAGGGTTAGGGTTAGTGTTAGAGTTAGGGTTAGGTGTTAGGATTAGGGTTAGGTTTAGTGTTAGGGGTTATGGTTAGGGTTAGGGTTAAGGGTTAGAGTTAGGGTTAGGGCTAGGGTTGGGGATTAGGGTTAGGGTTAGGGTTTCACGTTAGTGTTTCGGGTTTGGGTTTGGATTAGGCTTAGAGTTTCGGGGTTTTGGTTATGGTTAGGGTTACGGTTAGGGTTAGGGTTAGGGTTTAGGGTTAAGGTTAGGGTTATTGTTAGGGTTAGGGTTGGGGTTCGGGTTAGGGTTAAGGTTAGGATTAGGGTTAGAAATAGGGTTAGGGTTAGGGTTAGGGTTTAGGGTTAGTGTTTGGGTTAGGGTTTGGGTTAGGTTTAGGCTTGATGTTATGGTTAGGGTTAAGGTTAGGGTTCGGGTTAGAATTAGGGTTAGGGTTAGTGTTAGGTTTAGTTTTATCATTAAGGTTAGTGTTTGGGTTAGGGTTAGGTTTAGGGTGAGGGTTAGGTTTAGGGTTAAGGTGAGGTTTAGGGTGAGGGTTAGGGTTAGGGTTAGGGTGAGGGTTAGGGTTCGGCTTAGGTTTAGGGTTAGGGTTCGGCCTTTGTGTTAGGGTTAGTTTAAGTGTTTGTGGTTTGGGTTAGTTTTTGGGGTTAGGGTTCGTGTTCGGGTTAGGGTTAGACTTAGTTTTAGGGTTAGGGTTAGGCTTAGGCTTAGGTTTGGGCTTTGAGTTCGGGTTCTGGTTAGGGTTAGTTTTTGGGTCAGGGTTAGGGTTAGGGTTAGGGTTAGGTTTAGTGTTATGTTTAAGGTTAGGGATATGGTTCGGGTTAAGATTAGCGTTAGGGTTACGGGTAGGGTTTGGGTCAGGGTTAGGGTTTTGGGTAATGGTTAGGTTTAGGATGAGAGTTAGGGGTTTGGTGTTAGGGTTAGAGTTAGGGTTCGTGTAAGGGGTTAGGGTTAGGGTTAGGGTTAGGGTTAGGGTTAGGGTTAGGGTTAGGGTTAGTGTTAGGGTTAGCGTTAGGGTTAGGGTTAGGGTTTGGTCTACCTGGTCTGACGGAAACAGTTCTACCGCCACAGGAGGCAACAGGTCTACCCCGGTAGACGGCATCCAGTCTTCCCTGACAGGAGGCAGCACATCTACCCCGTCCTTGCCGTCCTACCCCTAAGGCCAGCGTACGGCAGCAGGTCTACCCTGACAGGAGGCAAGAGGTCTACCCCGAAAGGACGCAACAGGTCTACCTCAGCGTACAGGAACCAATCTACTTTGACAGGAGGCAACAAATCTACCCCTGCGGGTTTTTCCCACCTGTAAGGCTGTCAGATGGCAGCAGGTCTACCCCTACAGGAGGAAACAGGTCTAATCCGGAGCCCAGCAACCGGTCTAACCCGACAGGAGGCAACAGGTCTACCGGGATGACGGTAACCGGTCTACCCCGACAAGAGGCAACCGGTCAACCCCAGCCGCGCCGTCACACTCCTGAGGCTGGCGGAGGGCAGCAGGTCTACCCCGACGGGAGGCAACAGGTCTACTCCGACAGTAGGCAACAGGTCTATCCCGGCTGCGCTGTTCCACCCCGAAGGCCGGCGGACACAGCAGGTCTACCTGGGCGGACGGAAACCGTTCTACCTCCACAGGAGGCAACAGGTCTGCCCCGGTGGACAGCAACCGGTCTTCCCAGACAGGAGGCAGCACATCTACCCTGTCCGCGCCGTCCCACTCGTAAGGCCAGTGGACTGCACCCGGTCAACCCCGACAGGAGGCAACAGTTCTACCCCGGCCGCGCCGTCCCACCCCTAATACAGGCGGATGGCGGCAGGTCTACCCCAACAGGAGGAATTAGGTCTACCCCGACAAGAGGCAACAAATCCACCCCAGCGGACTTCAACCATTCTACCCCGACAGGAAGCAAAAGGTCTACCCCGGCGTACGACAACTGGTCTACCCTGACAGGAGGCAACAGGTCTACCCTGGCTGCGCCGTTTCACCCCGAAGGCCGTTGGACGGCTGCAGGTCTACCATGATATTAGGTAACAGGTCTAACCCGAAAGGACGCAACAGGTCTACCTCAGCTGACGGGGACCAAATTACCCCGACAGGAGGCAACAGGTCTAGCCCGGAGGATGGAAACAGGTCTATCCCGACAGGAGGCAAAAGATCTGCCCCGGCAGGGGGCAACAGGTATACCCCAGCAACGTCATCCCACGACTAAGGATGGTGGACAGCAGCAGGTCTACCCCGGTGGACGGACACAGGTCTACCCCGACAAGAGGCAACAGGTCTGCCCTGGCCACGCTGTCCCACCCTATGCCCGGCGGACCTCAGCAGGTCTACCCCAATAGGAGGAATCAGGTCTACCCCAACAGGAGGCAACAAATCTACACCAGCGGACGGCAACCGTTCTACCTTGACAGGAACAACATGTCTACCCCGGTGGACGGCAAACAGTCTAACCCGCCAGGAGGCAAGAGGTCAACCCCGGCCACACCGTTCCACCCCGACGGCAGGTGGATGGCAGCAGGTCAACCCCAGTGGACAGCATCTGGTCTACACCGACAGGAGGCAACAGGTCTACCCTGGCTGCGCAGTTACACCCCGAAGGCTGGCGGATTGCTGCAGGTCTACCATGGCAGATGGGAGCAGGTGTGCCCCGACAATAGGCAACAAGTCTACCCCGACGGACGGCATATGGTCTACCCCTACAAGAGGCAACACTTCTACCCTGGCCGCGCCGTTCCACCCTGAGGGCCAGTGGACAGCAGTATGTATACCCCGGTGGACAGCAACAAGTCTATCCCGACAGGAGGCAACAGGTCTACCCCGGCCATGCCGTTCCACCCCGAAGGCCGGTGGACGGCAGCAGGTCTACCTGGGCAGACGGCAACTGGTCTACCACGACAGGAGGCAAATGGTCTACCCCAGTGGATGGCAACAGGTCTTCCCCGACAGACGGCATCCGGTCTACCCCGACAGGAGGCAACAAGTCTACCCTGGCCGAGCCGTTCCACACCTAAGGCCAGCGGACCGCAGCAGGTCTACCCCGGTGGACGGCATCTGGTCTACCCCGACATGATGCAACAGGCTTACCCCGACAGGAGGCAACAGGTCTACCCCGGCCACGCCGTTCCACCCCGACGGCAGGTGGATGGCAGCAGGTCTACCCCGGTGGACAGCATCTGGTCTACACCGACAGGAGGCAACAGGTCTACCCTGGCTGCGCAGTTACACCCCGAAGGCTGGCGGACCGCAGCAGGTCTGCCCCTTCAGATGGCAGCAGGTCTGCCCCGACAGGAGGCAACATGTCTACCCCGGCAGACGGCATCCGGTCTACCCCGACAGGAGGCAACAGGTCTACCCTGGCAGCGCCGTCCCACCCTAAGGCCGGCGGATGGCAGCAGGTCTATGCCGACAGGAGGCAACAGTTCTACCCTGGCCGCGCCGTTCCACTCTGTCGTAGTTTGGAAAAAAATGAGTTTTTTCTGAACTTCAGTGGTCAAACTAATGAGTGCTCAGGTTTAAAGACTGGCACCTGGTGTGGCCACTGAGGACAAGGATCCGCCTCTGAGAACACAAGGGGTTAAAAACAGAAGGCTCCCCGGAAAGCTCTCTCTTGGTTCCGGTCCCTGAGGACGGAGGGATCTCCCCTGCCCAGCGGCTGGCTGGGCGGGGGAGGGGAAGCCATGCGGCCTGGGTGAGGTAGGGCCGGAACCTCGGGCACAGAGGGGGAGAGGAAAATCCTGTAGGATGGAAGGGTGGCAGACAGCCTTCTTTTCCCTTTCCCTCCCCCCCTTCCCCCCCCCGGAGGGAGACTGAGAAACCGTGTGTGTGATCTTCGTCACCTTGAAATTTGATATCAACAACTAGACAGCACGGCCGAAGGAGTATGGGGGGGGTGGCGTGAGAAGAGTGCCCAACAGCAAAAATACCGTGAGAGTTCTAGGGAAACAAAGCCCAAGATTTTAACCCTTTTCGTAAATGATGGAAACTTTATAAATGCTAATCCTCCTGAATTTGAAGAAGAAAGATAGGAAGAATTAAACAAAGATAATAGAGTAGGAATGCTGAAAAGAATCCTAGGTGGGAGGAGATGATGGAGTGGCTTTGACTGAACTCTTTTGTATAGCCATGGACAGACTCATTTTTTTCCTATAACATAGAAACTGTATCTGGGGAGAGGCATTGGCTTGGAGCCAAGAGTGGACAGTAGTGTGAACAGAGATGAGAAGTGTCCCCAAAATTTGAGAAGCTGTCGTTTCTTAGAACTAACCAAAGCATCTTTAAAAAGAGAAACCCTAGAAACAGCTCTGGTCCATGCACAGTGGTGAGAGCACTAGACATAAAAGAAGAGGCCACGATGTGGTGCAAGAAGGACTCCTATCTCTCCTCAACGAGCTGAGTACTGATTATCGAAAGGGTGGTAATAAACTAAAGATTAATTATCTAAAAGGTAGTAACGTGATGGGGAATTTTCAGTTTATTTTGTTAAGTTGAGAACTGGTGGGGGGGAGGAAGAGTGTTTTTTTAAAGTTTCCATGTTCTTCTGTATGTGTCTTCTTTACATATTATAAGTAATAAAGTTCTTTTTCTTTTGCTTTCTAAATTAAAAACTGTTTTACTCTGTTTTTAGTCACATTTCACAACAAATACCAGAGACAGTATATCCTCATAGGGACACTGACCTTGTGCCAAAGTCAAACCTATGACACAGGTCTACCCCGACAGGATGCAACAGGTCTACCACGGCGGAACTCTCCCATGCCAAAGGCCGGTGGATGGCAGCAGGTGTACCCCGGTGGATGGCAACCGGTCTACCCTGACAGGAAGAAATATGTCTACCCCAGCAGATGGCAACCGGTCTACCCCTACAAGAGGCAACAGGTGTACCCCAGTGGACAGCACCCGGTCTACCTTGACAGGAGGCAACAGGTCTACCCCGGCTTCGCCGTATCACCTGTAAGACAGGCGGATGGCGGCAGGTCTACCCCAACAGGAGGACTCAGGTCTACCCCGACAGGAGGCAACAAATCCACCCCAGAGGACAGCAACCGGTCTACCCCGACAGGAAGCAACAGGTCTACCGCGGCGGACGGCAAACGGTCTAACCCGACAGGATGCAACAGGTCTATCCCGGTCATGCAGTTCCACCCTGAGGGCCAGTGGACAGCAGCAGGTATACCCTGGCGGACAGCAACAGGTCTACCCCGACAGGACGCAACAGGTCTACCACGGCAGATGACAACAGGTCTATCCCGACAGGAGGCAACAGGTCTACCCCGGCCGCGCCGTTCCACCCTGAAGGCCGGTGGACGGCAGCACGTCTACCTGGGCAGACGGCAACCGGTGTACCCAGACAGGAGGAAACAGGTCTACCCTGACAGGAGGCAACAGATCTACCCCAGCGGACGGGCACCACTCAACCCCGACAGGAGGCAACAGGACTACCCCGACGGCGCCGTCCCACCCCTAAGGCCGGCGGATGACAGCAGGTCTACCCCGACAGGAAGCTACAGGTCTACCGCGGCGGACGGCAAACGGTAAAACCCGACAGGAGGCAACAGGTCTACCCCGGCCACGCCGTTCCACCCCGAATGCCGGCGGATGGAAGCAGGTCAACTTGGGTGGATGGCATCTGGTCTATCGCGACAGCAGGCAACATGTCTACCCCGGCCGCGCGTTCCACCTGGAAGGCCGGCGGACCGCAGCAGGTCTACCATGGCGGATGGGAGCAGGTGTGCCCCGACAAGAGGCAACAAGTCTACCCCAACAGACGGCATCCGGTCTCTCCCGACAGAGGCAACAGGTCTACCCTGGACAGGCCGCCCCACCCCTAAGTCCGGCGGATGGCAGAAGGTCTACCCCGACAGGAGGCAACGGTTCTACCCTGTCCATGCCATTCCACCCTGAAGGCCAGTGGACGGCAGCAGGTCTACCCCGGCAGAAAGCAACAGGTCTACCCCGACAGGACGCAACAGCTCTACCACGGCGGAACTCTCCCATGCCTAAGGCCGGTGGACGGCAGCAGGTGTGCCCCGGCCGATGGCAACTGGTCTACGCCGACAGGAAGAAATACGTCTACGCCAGCAGACGGCAACCGGTCTACCCCGACAGGAGGCAACAGGTCTACCCCACTGGAGGCACCAGGTCAACCCCACAGGAGGCAAGAGGTCTACCCTGGCAGCGCCGTCCCACCCATAAGGTCGGCGGATGGCAGCAGGTCTACTCCGACAGGAGGCAACAGTTCTACCCAGGCCACGCGGTTCCACCCTGAAAGCCAGTGGACGGCAGCAGGTCTACCCCGGCGGACAGCAACAGGTCTATCCCGACAGGAGGCAACAGGTAAACCATGGCAGAACTGTCCCATGCCTAAGGCCGGTAGACGGCATCAGGTCTGCCCCAGAGGGTGGCAACCAGACTATCCTGACAAAAGGCAACAGTTCTACCCCGACGCGTTGTCCCACCCCTAAGGCCGGTGGACTTCAGCAGGTCCACACCGACAGGAGGCATCAGGTCTACCCCGACAGGTGGAAACAAATCTACCCCGGCGGACGGCAACCGGTCTACCCCGACAGGAGGCAACAGGTCTACCCCAGTGAACGGCACCCGGTCTACCCCGACAGGAGGCAACCGGTCTACCCTGGCTTCGCCGTATCACCCCTAAGACAGGCGGATGGCGGCAGGTCTACCCCAACAGAAGGACTCAGGTCTACACCAATAGGAGGCAACAAATCCACCCCAGAGGACAGCAACCGGTCTAACCCCGACAGGAAGCAACAGGTCTACTGCGGCGGACGGCAAACGGTCTAACCCGACAGGATGCAACAGGTCTACCCCGACAGGACGCAACAGGTCTACCACGGCAGATGGCAACAGGTCTATCCCGACAGCAGGCAACAGGTCTACGCCGGTGCACAGCAACCGATTTTCCCTGACCGGAGGCAACACGTCTACCCCAGTTGAGCCATCCCAGCCTTGAGGCCAGCGGACAGCAGCAGTCTACCTTTACAGGAGGAAACAGGTCTAATCCGGAGCACAGCAACTGGTCTACCCTGACAGGAGGCAACAGTTCTACCCAGGACGACCGTAACCGATCTACCCCGACAGGAGGCAACAGGTCTACCCCGTCCTCGCCATTCAACCCCAAGGCTTGCGGACCGCAGCAGGTCTACCCCGGTTGACGGCATCTGGTCTACCCCGACAGGCGGCAATAGTTCTACCCCGGCTGTGCCGTTCCACCCCTAAAACCGGTGGATGGCAGCAGGTCTACCCCAGAGGGTGGCAACCTGTCTATCTCGTCAGGAGGCAACAGGTCTACCCTGGCTGCGCAGTTTCACCCCTAAGACCATCGGACGGCTGCAGGTCTACCCCTATTGGAGGCAACAGGTCTACCCTGAAAGGAGGCAACAGGTCTACCCCGGCATTCGGCAACCGTTCTACTCCGACAGGAGGCAATAGGTCTACCCCGGCTTTGCCGTTCCACCCCTAAGGCCAGCGGATGGCAGCAGGTCAACCCCGGAGGGTGGCAACCAGTCTATCCCGACAGGAGGCAACAGGTCTACACCGGCGGCGCCGTTTCACCTGTAAGGCTGTCGGACGGCTGCAGGTCTACCCCGACAAAAGGAAACAGGTCTACCCCGGCCGCGATTTCCCACCCCTAATGCTTGCGGACTTCAGCAGGTCCACCCCTACAGGAGGCATGAGGTCTACCCCGACAGGAGGAAACAAATCTACCCAGGCAGACGGCAACCATTCTACCCCGACAAGAAGCAACAGGTCTACCCCAGTGGACGGGAAGCACTCTACACTGACAGAGGGCAACAGGACAACCCCGACAGGTGGCAACAGGTCTACCCCGGCCACACCGTTCCACCCCGAAGGCCGGCGGACGGCAGCAGGTCTACCTGGGCGGACGTAAACCGTTCTACCGCCACGGGAGGCAACAGGTCTACCCCAGTGGACGGCAACCGGTCTCCGCTGACAGGAGGCAGCACATCTACCCTAGCCGCGTCGTCCCACCCCTAACACCAGCGTACGGCAGCAGGTCTAACCTGACAGAAGACAACAGGTATGCTTTGGCTGCACCGTACCATTCCGAAGGCCAGCGGACGACAGCAGGTCTACCCCGGCAAACTGCAATCGGTCTACCCTGACAGGAGGCAAAAGGTCTACCCCAACCACGTCGTCTCACGCCTAAGTCTGGCAGACGGCAGCAGGCCAACGCAGGCGGATGGCAACTGGTCTACCCCGAGAGGAGGCAAAAGGTCAAGCCCAGCGGATGGCAAACTGTCTACCCTGACAGGAGGCAACAGGTCTACCCCGACAGAAGGTAACAGGTCTAACCCGGCTGCACCGTTCCATTCCGAAGGCCAGTGGACGGCAGCAGGTCTAACCCAGGGGCTGGGAATCGGTCTACCCTGACAGGACGCAACAGGTGTACCACGGCGGATCTGTCCCATGCCTAAGGCAGGTGGAGGGCACCAGGTCTACCCCAAAAGGAAGAAATACGTCTACCCCAGCAGACGGCAACCGGTCTACCCCGAGAGGAGGCAACAGGTCTACCCCAGTGGACGGCACCCGGTCTACCCCGACAGGAAGCAACAGGTCTACCCTGGCGGACGGCAAACGGTCCACCACGACAGGAGGCAACAGGTCTACCCCGGCTGTGCCGTCCCGCCACTAATGCCGGCGGATGGCAACCGGTCTACCCCGATAGGAGGCAACAGGTCTACCCAGGTGGCGCTATCCCACCCCAAATGCCAGAAGACGACAGCAGGTCTATCCCCATAGGAGGCAACAGTTCTACCATGAAAGGAGGCAACAGGTCTACCCCGGTGGACGACAACCAGTCTACCCTGACAGGAGGCAACAGGTCTACCCCGGCGGACGACAACGAGTCCACCCTGACAGGAGGCAACAGGTCTATACCAGCGGCGCCATTCCACACTTAATGCCGGCGGACGGCAGCAGGTCTACCTTGTCAGATGACAACCGGTCTACCCCGACAGCAGGCAACAGGTCTACTCCTGCCGTGCTGTTCCACCCCAACGGCCGGCGGACCGCAGCAGATCTACCCCGGCGGACGTCAACCGGTCAACCCCAACAGGAGGCAACAGGCCTACCACGGCGGACGACAACCGGTCTGCCCCAACAGGAGGTAACAGGTGTAACCCGACAGGAGGCAACAGGTCTACCCTGGCCACGCCGTCCCAACCCTAATGTCGGCGGACGGCAGCAGGTCTACACCGAAGGATGCCAACCAATCAACCCCGACAGGAGGCAACAGGATCACCCTAGCAGCGCCGTTACACCGTGAAGGTAGGAGGACAGCAGCACGTCTACCCCGGCGGACGGCAACTGGTATACCTCAACAGGAGGCAAATGTCTACCCTAGCTGCGCCGTCCCAACCCTAAAGCTGGAGGACGGCAGAAGATCTACCCTGGCGGATAGCAACCGGTCTACCCCGACAGGAGGCAACAGGTCAACCCCGTCCGCGCCCTCACACTCCTGAGGCCGGCGGAAAGCAGCAGGTCTACCCCTACAGGAGGCAACAGGTCTATCCCGACAGGAGAAAACAAGTCTATCCTGGCCGCGCCGTTCCACCCCGAAGGCAGGCGGACGGCAGCAGGTCTATCCCAGCGGATGGCAGCCGGTCTCCCATACAGGAGGCAAAAGGTCTACCCTGGCAGCCGGCAACAGGTCAACCACGAAGGTAGGCAAAAGGTCTACCCTGTCCGCGCCGTCCAACCCCTAATACCGGCGGACGGCAGCAGGTCTACCCCAACAGGAGTAATCAGGTCTACCCCGACTGGAGGCAACAAATACACCCCAGCAAACGGCAACCGTTCTACCACGAGAGGAAGCAACAGGTCTAGCCCGGCAGACGGCAAACGGTCTAACCCGACAGGAAGCAACAAATCTACCCCGGTGGACGGCAACCGGCCTACCCCGACAGGAGGCAACAGGTCTACCACGGCTGTGCTGACCCACCCCTAAAGCCGGCAGACGCCAGCAGGTCTACCCTGACAGGAGGCGACTGATTTACCCCGGCCGTACCGTTCCACCCCGAAGGCCAGCGGACAACAGCAGGTCTACCCCGACAGGAGGCAACAGGTCTACCCTGTTAGGAGGCAACAGGTCTACCACGGCCATGCCGTTCCACCCCAAAGGCCGGCGTAAGGCAGCAGGTCTACCCTGGCGGACGGCAACCGTTCTACACCGACAGCAGGCAACAGGTCTACCCGGGCTGCCGGCAACAGGTCTACCCGGGCTGCCGGCAACAGGTCTACCGGGACAGGACGCAACAGGTCTAGACCGACAGGAGGCAACAGGTCTACCCCGACAGGAGGGAACAGGTCTACCCCGTTGGACAGCAACCGGCCTACCCCAAGTGGAGGCAACAGGTCTACCCCGGCCGTGCCGTTCCACCCCTAAGGCCGGCGGATGGTAGCCGGTCTACCTGGCCGATGGCAACCGGTCTACCCCGACAGAAGGCAACAGGTCCACCCGGGCGGCCGGCAACCGGTCTACTTGGACAGGAGGCAACAAATCTACCCCGGCGGCTCCGTCCCACCCCGAAGGCCAGCGGACAACAGCATGTCTACCCCGACAGGAGGCAACAGGTCTACCCCAACAGGAGGCAACAGGTCTACCCAGGCGGACGGTAACCGGTGTACCCAGACAGGAGGCAACCGGTCTACCCCAGCCGCGCAGACCCATGCCTAAGACAGGCCAACGGTAGCTGGTCTACCGCGTCGGATGGCAGCCGGTGTACCCTGAAAGGAGACAACAGGTCTACCCCGTTGGACGGCAACCGGCCTACCCTGACAGGAGGCAACAGATCTACCCCGGCGGCTCCGCCCAACCCCTAAGACCGGCGGACGGCAGCAGGTCTACCCCGACAGGAGGAAACAGGTCTACCCCAAAAGGAGGCAACAGGTCTAGACCGACAGGAGGCAACAGATCTCCCGGGACAGGAGGCAACAGGTCTACCCCGGAGCACGGTAGCCGGTCTACCCAGACAGGTGGCAGCATATCTACCCCGGCCGCAACGTCCCACCCCAAAGGACGGCAGATGGCAGCAGGTCTACACTGGCAGACAGCAAGCGGTCTACCCCGACTGCAGGCCACCGGTCTACCCCAGCAGCGCTGTCCATGCCTAAGGCCGGCGGACGGTAGCAGGTTTACCCCGACAGGAGGACACACGTCTACCCTGACAGGAGGCAACAGGCCTACACCAGCGGACGGATATCGGTCTACATTGAAAGGAGGCAACAGGTCTCCCCCGGCCGCGCCGTCCCACCCCTAAATCCGACGGACGGCAGCCGGTCTACCCTGACAGGAGGCAACAGGTCTACCCTGAAAGGAGGCAACAGGTCTACCCCGTTGGATGACAACCGGCCTACCCCGACGGGAGGCAACAGGTCTACCCCGGCGGCACCGTTTCACCCCGAAGGCCGGCAGACGGCAGCAGGTCTACCCCGACAGACGGCAAACGGTCTACCCCGAGTAGAGGCAACAGGTGTACCCCGGAGTATGGCAACTCGTCTACCACGACAGGAGGCAACCGGTCTACCCCGCCGGCGGCGTCCCACGTATAAGTCCGGCTGACGTCAGCAGGTCTACCCCGTGGACGGCAACCGGCCTACCCCGACTGGAGGCAACAGGTCTACCCCGGTGGCGCCGTCCCACCCCTGAAGCCGGCGGAGATCAGCAGGTCTAACAAAACAGGAGGCAACAGGTCTACCCAGACAGGAGGCAAAACGTCTACCCCGGTGTACGGCAGCCGGGCAACACCTACAGGAGGCAACAGGTCTACCCTGGCAGCTCCTTCCCACGTATAAGTCCGGTGGACGGCAGCAGGTCTACGCCAGTGGACGGCAACCTACCTACCCCGACTGGTGGCAACAGGTCTACCCCGGTGGAGTTGTCCCACCCCTAAAGCCGGCGGAGGGCAGCAGGTCTACCAAAACAGGAGGCAACAGGTCTACCCTGACAGGAGGCAACAGGTCTACTCCGTTGGGCAACAATCGGTCTACCCCTACAGGAGGCAACAGGTCTAACTCGGCGGACGACAACCAGTCTCCCATGACAGGAGGCAACAGGTTAACCCCGGCGGCAACATCACACCCTTAAGACCGGCGGACGGCAGCAGGTCTATCCAGGCGGATGGCAACCGGTCTACCCCGACAGGAGGCAACAAGTCTACCCCGACAGGAGGCAACAGGTCTACCCCGTTGGATGGCAACCGGCCTACCCCGACAGCAGGCAACAGGTCTACCTTGGCGGCGCCGTCCCACCCCTAAAGCCGGCGGACGGCAGCAGGTCTACCCCGGCGGACGGCAACCGGTCTACCCCAACAGCAGGCAACAGGTCTACCCCGACATGAGGCAACAGGTCTACCCTGACAGGACCACAACGTGTCTACCCTTACAGGAGGCAACAGGTCGGTATTGGCGGCGCCGTTCTACACTTAAGACCGGCGGACGGCATCAGGTCTACCTCGACAGGAGGCAACTGGTCTTCCCCGGCGGACGGCAAATGGTCTACCCCGACAGGAAGCAACAAGTCTACCCCGGTGGACGGAGGCGGTCCACCCCGACAGGAGGAAACAGTTCTTAACCGGCCGCGCCCTCTTACCCTTATGGCCAGCGGACGGCAGCAGGTCTATCCCGACAGGAGGCAACAGCTCTACCCCGGCCGACCGTCCCACCGCAGAGGCCGGCGGATGGCAGCAGGTCTAAAACAGCGGACGGCAAACGTTCTATCCCGACAGGAGGCAACAGTTCTACCCCAGCGGCCCCGTCTGACGCCAAAGGATGGTGGGCGGCATCAGGTCTACCCCGACAGGAGGCCACAGGCCTACACCAAATGACAGCTATCGTTCTACACCGACAGGAGGCAGCAGATATACCCCGGCCGCGCGCCGTCCCACCTTTAAAACCGGCAGATGGTAACCAGTCAACCCCGACAGGATGCAACAGGTCTCCCCCAGCCGCGCCGTCCCACCCCTAAAGCCGACGGACGGCAGCCGGTCTACCCTGACAGGAGGCAACAGGTCTACTCCGACAGGAGCCAACAGGTCAAACCTGAAAAATGGCAATCGGTCTAAACCGACATAACGCAACAGGTCTACCCAGGCGGAGCCATCTCAACCCTAATGTCGGCAGCGGGCAGCAGGTTTATCCGGACAGGAGGCAACAGGTGTACCCCAGCCGAGCCGTTCCACCCTAATGCCGGCAGACAGTAGCAGGTCTACCCAGGCGGACGGTAACCAGTATAACCGACAGGAGGCAACAGGTCAAGCAGGGCGGACGGCAACCGGTCTACCCCGACAGGAGGCAACAGGTCTACCCGTGTGGAAGGCAACCGGTCTACCCCGATAGGAGGCAACAGGTCTACCCCGGCAACGCCGTCCCACCCTAATGCTGGCGGACGGCACCAGGTATACCCCAACAAGAGGCAACAGGTGGAACCCAACAGGAGGTAACATGTCTCCCCCGGCCGTGTCATCCCACCCCTAAGGCTGACGGACGGCATCGGGTCTAGCCTGACAGGAGGCAACAGGTCTACCCCGACAGGAAGCAACAGGTCTACCCCGACAGGAGGCAACCGGTCTACCCCAACAGGAGGCAACAGGTCTACCCGGGGCGGACGGCAACCGTTCTACTCCGACAGGAGGCAACAGGTCTACAGCGGCAACGCCGTCCCACCTCTAAGGCCGGCGGACCGCAGCAGGTCAACCCCGACAGGAGGCAACAGGTCTACCTCGACAGGAGGAAAGAGGTCAACAACGGAGGACGATAACTGGTCTACCCTGACAGGAGGCAAAAGGTCCACCCCGGTGGCGCCACAACAACCCTAATGCCTGAGGACGGCAACAGGTCTACCCCTACAGGAGGCAACAGGTCTAACCTGACAGGAGGCAACAGGTCCACCCCAGCCACGCCGTTCCACCCCGATGGCTGGCAGACGGCAGCAGGTCTATCCCGACAGACGGCAACCAGTCTAAACCGACAGGAGGCAACAGGTCTAACCCAACGGACGGCAATCGGTCTAAACCGACATAACACAACAGGTCTACCCAGGCGCCGCCGTCCAACCCCTACTGCTGACAGAGGGCAGCAGGTCTATCCCGACAGGACGCAACCGGTCTACCCCGACAGGAGGCAACAGGTCTACCCGGGCGGACAGCAACGAGTCTACCCTGACAGGAGGCAACAAGTCTATACCAGCGGCGCCGTTCCACACTTAAGGCCGGCGGACGGCAGCAAGTCTACCCCGTCAGACGGCAACAGGTCTACCCCGACAGTAGGCAACAGGTCTACACCCGCTGCGCCGTCCCACCCCTAAAGCCAGTGGACAGCAGCAGGTCAACCCCGACGGATGGTAACCGGTCTAGCCCGACAGGAGGCAACCGGTCTGCCCTGGCGGACGACAACCACGCTACCCGGACATGAGGCAACAGGATTATACCGGCGGCGCCGTTCCACACTTAAGGTTGGTGGATGGCAGCAAGTCTACCCCGGCGTACGGCAAGAGGTCTACCCCGACAAGAGGCAACCGGTCTACCCTGGCGGACGGCAACCGGTCTACCCCGAAAGGAGGCAACAGGTCTACCCCGACTGGAAGCAACAGGTCTACCCCGTCGGACGGCAAGCGGTCTACCCCGACAGGAGGCAACCGGTCTACCCCAACAGGAGGCAACATGTCAACCCGGTGGCGCCGTCCCACCTCTAAGGCCGGCGGACAGCAGCAGGTCAACCCTGACAGGAGGCAACAGGTCTACCTCGACAGGAGGAAAGAGGTCAACAACGGAGGACGATAACTGGTCTACCCCAACAGGAGACAAAAGGTCTACCTTGCTGGCACCACAACAACCCTAAAGCCTGCGGACGGCAGCAGGTCTACCCCGACAGGAGGCAACAGGTCTACCCAGTCACACCGTCCCAACCCTAAGGCCGGCAGTCGACAGCTGGTCTACCCCTACAGGAAGCAACAGTTCTAACCCGGCCACGCCGTTCCACCCCGATGGCCGGCGGACTGCAGCAGGTCTAGCCCGATGGATGGCAGCAGGTCTACTCCGACAGGAGGCAACAGGTCTATCCCGGCAGCGCCGTCCCACCCCTAAAGCCGGCGGATGGCAGCAGATCTACCCAGACAAGAGGCAGCAGGTCGACCCCGACAAAAGGCAACAAGTCTCCCCCGGCCGCGCCGTTCCGTCACGAAGGCTGGCATACTGCCGCAGGTCTACCCCGGCGCACGGCAACGTGTCTACCCTGACAGGAGGCAACAGGTCTACACTGGCGGCGCCGTCCCACCCCACGGCCGGCGGACGGCACCAGGTCTACCCTGGCAGATGGCAACCGGTGTACCCCAAAGGAAGGCAACATGTCTGCCCCATTGGACGACAACCGTTCTACCCCGACAGGAGGCAACAGGTCTACCCCGGTGGACGACAACCAGTCTACGCAGACAGGAGGCAACAGGATTATACCGGCGGCATCGCTCCACACTTAAGGCTGGCAGATGGCAGCAGGTCTACCCCGGCTGATGGCACCCGGTCTTCCTGGACAGGAGGCAACAGGTCTCCCCCTGCCGCGCCATCCCACCCCAAAGGCCGGCTGATGGCAGCAGGTCTACACCGGCGGACGGCAAACGTTCTATCCTGGCAGGAGGCAACAGTTGTACCCCAGCCGCGCCGTCTGACGCCTAAGAACGGCGGGCGGCATCATGTCTACCCCGACAGGACGACACACGTCTACCCTGATAGGAGGCAACAGGTGTACACCAGAGGACGGCAATCGATCTACACCGACAGGAGGCAACAGATAAACCCCGACCGCGCCGTCCCACCTTTAACACCGGCGGATGGCAACCAGTCTACCCCGACAGGAGACAACAGGTCTACCCTGAGAGGAGCCAACAGGTCTACCCTGACAGGAAGCAACAGGTCTACCCCGGCCACGTCATTCCACCCCGATGGCCGGCGGACGGCAACAGGTCTATCCCTGCAGACGGCAACCAGTCTAAACCGACAGGAGGCAACAGGTCTAACCCGACGGACAGCAATCGCTCTAAACCGACATAAGGCAACAGGTCTACCCCGGTGGCGCCGTCCCACCTCTAATGCCGGCAATGGGCAGCACGTCTACCCCGACAGGAGGCAACAGGTCTACCCCGACAGGAGGCAACAGGTCTACCCCGGTTGCGCCGTTCCACATCCCTAATGCCGGCGGACGACAACAGGTCTATCCCGACAGGAGGACACAGGTCTACCCCACCCACACTGTCCCGAACCTAAGGCTAGCAGACAACAGCTGGTCTATCCCTACAGGAGGCAACAGGTCTATCCCGGCCACGCCGTTCCACCCCGATGGCTGGCGGACTGCAGCAGGTATACCCCACCGGACGGTAGCCGGTCTACTCCGACAGGAGGCAACAGGTCTACCCCGGACGCTCCGTCCCACCCCTAGGGCTGGCAGACAGCCGCAGGTCTACCCCTGCGAACGGCAACCGGTCTACCCCAAGAGGAAGCAACAGCTCGACCCCGGTCACGCCGTCCCAACCCTAAAGCCGACGGACGGCAGCCGGTCTACCCTGACAGGAGGCAACAGGTCTACCTCTGGCCACGCCGTTCCAACCCTATGGCCGGCGGACGGCAGCAGGACTACTCTGGCAAACGGCAACCGGTCTACCCCGACAGGAGGCAACAGGTCTACCTCGACAGGAGGCAACAGGTCTACCCCGGCCGCTTTGTCCCACCCCAAATGCCTGCAGACGGCAGCAGGTCTACAACGGCGGACGGCAAACGTTCTATCCCGACAGGAAGCAACAGATCTACCTGATCCGCGTTGTATGACGCCTAAGGACAGCGGGCGGCATCAGGTCTACCCCGACAGGAGGACACACGTCTACCCTGACAGGAGGCAACAGGCCTACACCAGCGGATGGATATCGGTCTACATTGAAAGGAGGCAACAGGTCTCCCCCGGCCGCGCCGTCCCACCCCTAAATCCGACGGACGGCAGCCGGTCTAACCCTGACAGGAGGCAACAGGTCTACCCCAACAGGAGGCAACCGGTCTACCCTGATAGGAGGCAACTGGTCTACACCGGCTGCGCCGTCCCACCCCTAAAGCCAGCGGATGGCAGCAGGTCAACCCCGGCAGACGGTAACCAGTCTACGCCAACAGGAGGCAACCGGTCTACCCCGGCGGACGACAACCAGCCTACCCTGACATGAGGCAACAAGATTATACCGGCAGTGCCGTTCCACACTTAAGGCTGGCGGACTGCAGCAGGCCTACCCCGGCGGACGGCAACCGGTCTACTCCGACAGGCGGCAACATGTCTACAACTGCTGCGCTGTTCCACCCCGAAGGCCGGCGGACCACAGCAGGTCTACCCCGGCGTACGGCAAGAGGTCTACCCCGACAGGAGGCAACAGGTCTACCCCGGCGGCTCCGTCCCACCCCTAAGGCCGGCGGACGGCAGCAGATCTACCCCGACAGGACGCAACAGGTCTACCCCGACAGGAGGCAAAAGATCTACCCCGGCGGACGGCAACTGTTCTACCTTGACAGGAGGCAACAGCTCTACCCGGGCCACTTTGTCCACCCCAAATGCCTGCAGATGGCAGCAGGTCTACAACGGCGGACGGCAAATGTTTTATCCCGACAGAAGGCATCAATTCTACCCCAGCCGCGCCGTCTGACGCCAGAGGACGGCGGATGGCATCAGGTCTACCCCGACAGGAGGACACAGGTCTACCCTGACAGGAGGCAACAGGCCTACACCGGACACGCAGTCCCACCCCTAAAGCCGACGGAGGGCAGCCGGTGTACCCTGCCAGGAGGCAACAGGCCTACCCCGACAGGAGCAAACAGGTCTACCCTGAAAGGAGGCAACAGGTCTACCCCATCCACGCCGTTCCACCCCTATAGCCGGCGGATGGCAGCAGGTTTACTCCGGCAAACGGCAACCAGTCTAAACCGACAGGAGGTGACAGGTCAAACACGACGGACGGCAATCGGTCTAAACCGACATAACACAACAGGTCTACCGAGGCGGCGCCGTCCCACCCCTACTGATGACAGAGGGCAGCAGGTCTACCGCAACAGGAGGCAACAGGTCTACCCGGGCGGACGGCAACCGGTCTACTCCGACAGGAGGCAACAGGTCTTCCCCAGCCTCGCCGTTCCACCTCAAAGGCTGGCAAACTGCCGCAGGACTACCCCAGCGCACTGTAACCGGTCTACCCTGACAGGAGGCAACACGTCTACCCCAGCTGCGCCTTTCCAACCCGAAAGCTGGCGGAGTTAGCAGGTCCACCCTGGCGGACAGGAAGCGGTCTAACTTTACAGGAGACAACAGGTCAACCGTGGCATTGCCATCCCACCACTAAGAAGAGCGGTAAGCAGCAGGTCCAACCCGTTGGACGACGACCAGTCTACCCTGACAGGAGGCAACAGGTCTATACCGGTGGAGCCGTTCCACACTTAAGGCCGGCGGACGGCAGCAAGTCTACCCCGTCAGACGGCAACAGGTCTACCCCGACAGGAGGCAACAGGTCTACCCCGGCAGACGACAACCAGTCTACCCCGACAGGAGGCAACAGGTCTACCCCGACTGGAGGCAACAGGTCTACCCCGACAGCAGGAAACAGGTCTACCCCGTTGGACGGCAACCGGCCTACCCCGACAGGAGGCAACAGGTCGACCCCGGCCGGGGTCAGCCGGTCTACCCCGGCCGAGGGCAGCAGGTCTACCCCGGCCAAGGACAAAAAGTCTACCCCCACCGAGGACAACAGGTCGACCCCGGCCACGTCGGCCTACGGCTAAGGCCGACCGAACACAACAGGTCTACCCCGGCGGAGGACAACAGGTCTACCCCGGCCACGGCGGCCTACGGCTAAAACCATCCGAGGACAAAATGTCTACCCCGGCCGAGGACAACAGGTCTACCCCGGCCGAGGACAACAGGTCTACCCCCGTTGAGGACAACAGGTCTACCCGGCCACGGAGGCCTACGGTTAAGACCAGCCGAGGACAACAACTCTACCCAGGTCGAGGACAACAGGTCTACTAAGGCCGACGACAACAGGTCCACCCCGATCACGGCCGCTTACGACTAAGGCCAACCGAAGACAACAGGTCTACCCCGGCTACGGCAACCTACGACATTGGCCGGTTGAGGACAACAGGTCTACTCCGGCCGGGGTCAGCAGGTCTACCCTGGCCGAGAACAACAGGGCTACCCTGGCCGAGGACAACAGGTCTACCCCTGCCATGGAGGCTACGGCTAAGACCGGCCGAGGACAACAGTGTACCCGCCGAGGACAACAGGTCATACCCCGGCCACGGCGGCCTACGGCTTAGGCCGGCCGAGAACAACAGGTCTACTAAGTCCGAGGACAACAGGTCTACCCCGGCCAGGGTCAGCAGGTCTACCCCGGCCGAGGACATCAAGTCTACCTAGGCCGAGGAAAACAGGTCTACCCCGGCCGAGGACGAAAGGTCTACCCCGGCCAGGGTCAGCAGGTCTAACCTGGCCGAGGGCAGACGGTCTACCCCGGCCGAGGGCAGCAAGTCTACCCTGGCCGGGGACAACCGGCCGGATAACCCCCGCCGAGGTCAGCAGATCTGAACCTGCCGTGGGAACTAGGTCTATTCCGGCCGAGGACAACAGGTCTACCCCGGACGAGGACAACAGGTCTACCCCGGCTAGGGCAACCTACGACTAAGGCTGGCCGAGGACAACAGGTCTACTAAGGCCGAGGACAACAGGTCTACCCCGACCAGGGTCAGCAGGTCTACCTCCGCCGAGGACAACAGGTCTACGCCGGATACGGCGACATACCACTGAGACCAGCCGAGGACAACAGGTCTACCCTGGGGAGGGTTAGCAGGTCTACCAGGGCCCAGGACAACAGTTCTACCTGGGCCGAGGACAACATGTCTACCCCGGCCTAGGACAACTGGCGTACCCCGGCCAGGGTCAGCAGGTATAACCCGCCCGAGGACAACAGGTCTACCCAGTCGAGGGAAGGAAGTCTACCCCCGCCGAGGACAACAGGTCTACCCCGGCCACGGCGGCCTACGGATAAGGCCGGCCGAGGACAACAACTCTACCCAGGCCAAGGACAAAAGGTCTACTAAGGCCGAGGACAACATGTCCGCCCCGATCACGACGGCTTACGACTAAGGCCGGCCGAAAACAACAGGTCAACCCCGGCCGAGGACAACAGGTCTACCCCGGCCAAGGACAACAGGTCTACCCCGGCCGAGAGAAGCAGGTCTACCCCGGCCGAGGACAACAGTTCTACCCCGGCGGAGGACAATAGGTCTACCCCAGCCGAGGACAACAGGTCTACCCACGTTGAGGGCAGCAGGTCTACCCCGGTCACGGAGGCCAAAGGCTAAGGCCGGCCGAGGACAACAACTCTACCCAGGCCGAGGACAACAGGTCTACCCCGGCACAGGACAGCAGCTCTACCCCGGCACAGGAAAACAGGTCTACCCCGGCCAAGGCGGCCTACGACTATGGCCGGACGAGGACAACAGGTCTACCCCGGCCGAGGACAACAGGTCTACCCCGATCACGGCGGCCTACGACTCAGACCGGCCGAAGACAACTGGTCTACCCCGGCCGAGGACAACAGGTCTACCCCGGCCACGGTGGCCTACCACTATGGCCGGCTGAGGACAACTTGTCAATCCCGATCACGGCGGCCTACGGCTAATGCCGGCTGAGGACAACGGGTCTACCTAGGCCGAGGACAGCAGCTCTACCCCGGCACAGGAAAACAGGTCTACCCCGGCCAAGGCGGCCTACGACTATGGCCGGACGAGGACAACAGGTCTACCCCGGCTGAGGACAACTGGTCTACCCCAGCCACGGCGACCTACAGCTAAGGCAAGCTGAGGACAACAGGTCTACCCTGGCCGGGGTCAGCTTGTCTACCCCGGACGAGGACAACAGGTCTACCCCGGCCACGGCGGCCTACGGCTAAAACCGGCCGAGGACAACATGTCTACCCCAGCTGAGGACAATGGTCTACCCCAGCCGAGGACAACAGGTCTACCCTGGCCGAGGACAACAGGTCTACTCCGGCCACAGCGGCCTACGATTATGGCCGGCTGAGGACGACAGGTCTAACCCAGCCGAGGACAACAGGTCTATCCCGGTCGAGGACAGCAGGTCTACCCCGGGGAGGGTCAGCACGACTACCACGGCCCAGGACAACAGTTCTACCCCGGTCGAGGACAGCAGGTCTACCCCGGGAGGGTCAGCACGACTACCACGGCCCAGGACAACAGTTCTACCTGGGCCGAGGACAACATGTCTACCCCAGCCGAGGACAAGAGGTGTACCCCGGCCGGGGTCAGCAGGTATAACCCGGCCGAGGCAAGGAGGTATAACCCGGCCGAGGGCAGCAAGTCTACCCCGGCCGAGGACAACAGTTCAACCCAGGCCGAGGACAGCATGTCTACCCCGGTCGAGGACAACAGGTCTACCTCGATCACGGCGGCGTACGTCTCAGGCCTGCCGAAGACAACAGGTCTACCCCGGCCGAGAACAACAGGTCTACCCCGGCCGAGGACAACAGGTCTACCCCGGCCGAGTACAACAGGTCTGCACCGGCTAGGGCAACCTACGACAAAGGCCGGCCAAGGACAACAGGTCTACCCTGGTCGAGGACAACAGGTCTACCCTGGCTGAGGACAACAGGTCTACCCCGCCGAGGACAACAGGTCTACACCGGCCCGGCAGCCTAAGGCTAAGGCCGGCCAAGGACAACATGTCTACTAAGGCTGAGGACAACAGGTCTACCCCATCCGGAATCAGCAGGACCACCCCGGCACAGGACAGCAGGTCTACCCCGGCCGAGGACATCAAGTCTACCCCGGCCGAGGACAACAGTTCTACCCCGGCCGAGGACAACAGGTCTACCCTGTCTGGGATCAGCAGGTCTACCCCGGACGAGGGCAGCAGGTCTACCCTGGCCGAGGACAACAGGTCTACCCCGGCCGAGGACAACAGGTCTACCCCGGCCAAGGCGGCCTACGACTATGGCCGTCAGAGGACAACAGGTCTACCCCATCGAGGAGAACAGGTCTACCCCGGCCGAACGCAACAAGTCTACCCCGGCCACGGCGGCCTAAGACTATGGCCGGCTGAGGACAACAGGTGTATTAAGGCCGGGGTCATCAGGTCTACCCCGGACGAGAGCAGCAGGTCCACCGCGGCCGAGGACAACAAGTCTACCTCGGCGGAGGACAACAGGTCTACCCCAGCCCAGGACAACAGGTCTACCCAGGCCGAGGACAACATGTCGACCCCGGCCACGGTGGCCTACAGCAAAGGCCGGCCGAGGACAACAGGTCGACCCCGACCGAGGATAATAGGTCGACCCCGGCCACGACGGCCTACGGCTAAGGCCGGCCGAGGACAACAAGTCTATTAAGGCCGGGGTCAGCAGGTCTACCCCGGACGAGAGCAGCAGGTCCACCGCGGCAGAGGACAACAAATCTACCTCGGCCGAAGACAACAGGTCTACCCCGGTCGCGGAATACAGGTCTTCCCTGGCCGAGGAAAATAGGACTACCCCGGCCGGGGTCAGAAGGTCGACCCAGGCCGAGGGCAGCAGGTCAACCCAGGCCGAGGAAAACAGGTCTACACAGGTTGGCGGCCAGAGGAAACAAGTCACCCCGCGACCAGGCGTCCACGGCTAGGTCAGCGCTCCAGGCCGAGGCACAGGTCTACCCGGCCAACACAGCAGGTCTACCCCAGCCGAGGAAATAGGTCTACCCCGGCGAGGACAACAGGTCTACCCCGGCCGGGGTCAGAAGGTCTACCCAGCCGAGGGCAGACAGGTCTACCCCTGCGGGATCAGACAGGTCTACCCCGGCCGAGGGCAGCAGGTCTACCCAGGCACGAGGAAAACAGGTCTAACCGGTTGGGGTCAGCAGGTCTACCCCGGCCGAGGGCAGCAGGTCTTACCCCGGCCAAACACAGCAGGTCTACCCCGGCGAGGAAAACAGGTCGACCCCGTCCATGGCGGCCTACGACAGAGTGCGGCCGAGGACAACAGGTCTACCCCGCCCAGACAACAGGTTACCCCGCAGAGGACAGACTCATCCCCCCTGGCCGAGGCAGCGCGTCTCCACCGGCAGAGGATAACAGTCTAACCCCGGCGAGGACAAACAGGTCGACCCCGGCCGAGGACAACAGGTTTACCCCGCGAGGATAACAGGTCTACCCCGGCCGAGGACAACGGGTCTGACCGGGTGGGGGTCAGCGGGTCAAACCCCGCCGAGGGCACAGGTCACCCCCCGAACACAGCAGGTCAAAACCCCGGCCGGGGACAACAGTCACCCCCAGAGGACAACAGGTCACCCCCCGGGACAGCAGGTCTCCCCCGGGCCGAGGGACGGGGAAAACACAGGCCGGGGAAAAACAGTCTCCCCCGGGCCCGGGAAACAGGTCACCCCGGAAGAGGACAAGGGCTACCCCGCCGGGGGCACGGGTTCTCCCCCGGCCGGGGAAAACGGGTCTACCCCATCGAAAAACAGGTCCCCCCGGGCGGGGGTCAGAAGGTCACCCGGCCGAGGGCACAGTCTCCCCCGGGCAGAGGACAACAGGCTCCCCCCGTTGCGGTCACAGGTCTACCCCGGCCGGGGCACAGGCTACCCCGGCCAAACACGCGGGTCAAAACCCCGGACGGGGAAAACGGGCGACCCCGTCCATGCGGCCTACACAAAGGCGGCCGAGGACAACGGGTCTACCCCACCCGGGGACAACGGGTCACCCCCAAAGGACAGCCCCCGTCTACCCCTTCCTGGGCAGCCGCTCCAATGGGCAAGGAAACATCCCCCCGGCCGAGGAAAACAGGTGCCCCCGCACATACGCGACACATCTACCCAGAAAACGGTACCGAAGGCAGAAGGCGGCGAGAACATCTCCCCGGGACAGGTCCGGCAGCATCCCCCAGGCACCCAGGAAAATCACCGCCAACAACGTCTACCGGGCATCTCCCGCGACACAGGTCTACCCCGCGAAAACAGTACCCCGGCGACACAGTCTACCGCAGACAAGTCCCGCGGCGGGTCTACCGCGAAGGTCTCCGGAAACAGTCCGGCCAGAGGCTCTAAGGGCCGCGACACTCCGGAGGCAATTCCGCGCACGGTCCGGCAGCTACAACGCGGCATACCAGAGGACACTACCGGCGGCACAGGTCTACGCAAAGGACCGGCGGGTACGGTTACCGGGGAAAGTTCCCCCGTCAAGGCTCCCGCCGGGCCAGACCGGGGACAAAGTACCGCGGCACGACCCGCGAGGCGACTCCCGAGCACAGTCTCCCAGAAGCACCGCCGACAGTTACCGCGGGAAAAGTCTACCCCGGCGCACGGTACCCGGAAGTCTACCCGAGTAAGGCTACCGCAGCACAGTTACCGCACAGCAGTACCGGCGAGAAACGCTACCCGGCACAGGTTACCCGGCGGCACAGTACCCCGGAGCTACCGGACGTTACCGAGAAAGACCGCGAGCAACGGTACCCTGGCAATAGCCGGCGAGAAATTGCGGGCAAATACCGCGGGCAGAGGTACCGCAGGCAGAGGTACGGCAGCAAGGTACCGGCCGGCAAGTCTCCGAAAGTCTACCGCCAACAGTACCCAGCAAGTCCGGCCACGGCGACACCACCGGCACAGGACCCAAAAGTTCCGCGAGCACGTCACCGCCAGCAGCCGCGAGGAAATCTACCGGCCGAGACAGGCCCCGGGAGCAAGTCCGCGGCAGTACGCCAACCTACCCGGCGAGACAGTTCCGGCAGGGCACGTTACCCCGGCGAGTCTACGACGAGAATCTCCGCAGAACACTACCGCACGACCCCGCAGGCAGCATTTCCGCCGACAAGTTCCCCCAGCACACCGCACGCAGCACCGCAACAAAGTTACCCGCACTACGAGAGAAACCGAGTACGCCGAGCGAGTTCCGAGACAAGTCTACCGCGTAGCAGTTTACCCAGAATCACCGAGACATCTACCCCGCCACGCCACGGTAGCCGAGGAAACATTCTCCGACAAGTACCGCGGGACAACGCACCCGACACACTCCTAAGAAAGCACCCAGGAAACGTCTACGGCGTCTACCCGGGCAGGTTACGCGAACAGGTCCGACACAGTACCCCAGCAGGCTACGCCGGAAGTACCCCACAGTCTACCGCGGAAGTCTCCCCGCGCAAGTCTACTGCCAAGGAAGTCCCGAGGCAACACCCCGCGAGCCAAAAAGTACCGAGAAAGTCTACCGGCGACAACTGGCGGTTTGTGCATACCGAGCAGTCTACCGAGACAGTACCACCCGAACCAAAGTTCCCCCGCAAGTACCGCAGAATCTACCCCGAGCAAGCTCCCCGCAGAGAAGTCCCGCGAGACAGGTTACGGCCAGCAGCGGACTTCCGCCAGGGTCCGCAAAGTCTACCGGCCGGCAGGTACCGGACATCTACCGCGGCACATCACCCACCACCGCGGCCACCGGACACAGTCTACCGGAGAAACTCTCCCCCGTCCAGTCACCGGCAGCACAGTACCGGACAACGAGAGTACCGGCCAGACAAGGGCACCGCTCGTACAGCAGCCGCCGAGTACCGCGACAATACCGGCGGGGGCGTCCCGCGATAGGAACATTTTCAGCCCGCAAGGGCGAATTAGCGAGGAACAGTTCCCCGAGAAAGTCTACCCTCGCACAGCTACTGAGAAAGTTCCCCCAGACAACACCTACCTAGGTTCGCGGCACAGGTTCCCGCCAACAGCGGGCGGTCTACCGAGACAGGTACCGGCGACAACTCACTACGGCGCTACGGTAGGCGGCGAGCATTCTACCGCAAGACAAGCTACCGGGACAAGGTCCCGCAAGGACGTCTACGCGAAAAAAGTCTACGCTCAGCAACAGTGTACCCCCGGAAACGTTACCCGCCGGGAAACAGGTCTACCCGCGGGCAGACCCCGCGAGGCGCGACACCACAGCAGAGTCTGCGGAAAGAGTCTACCCCGAGACAGTCACCCCGAGGGCCGCAGCAGGCACTGCTACCGCCACAGCGTCACCCGGAGAAAGTTACCCGGCCGGCATCCCGAGGACACGTCTACCCCCGGCACATCTACCCCAGAAAGCAACCGCCGACGTCACCCCGACACAGGTCACCGCCGGACAGGTTCCCCGCGACACACACCCGCCGAAATCCCGTACAACTACCCAGCGCACCCCGGCCGCTAGTACGGCGGGACAAGTACCCCGGCCCAGACAACAGTATCCCGGAGAGATAGCTACCCCTGCACATCTCCCCCGAGGAACTCACCCCGCGGGAGTCAACCGCCGGCAGGTACCGCCGAGTCAGTCTCCGGCCAGACCGCCGAGGACAACAGTCCCGGCCAGGCAGTTCTCCGGAAAAGCAACACCGCCCGAAGTCTCCGCCGAGGAAATCTCCACGGCACAGCTACCGGCAGCAGGTCTACCGGCGGTCAAGTCACCGCCAACAGTACCCGAACGGCACCAGCCGGGCATCTACCCGCAGAAAGTTAACCCCGGAAAAGTAACGCAGCGCGCTACCGGCGAGGAAAAGTCTACCGCCACACAGCGCGAGACACTTACCGCAGAACATTACCGGCAAGAGTCTACCCCGCGCACATCTCCGCGAGTCGCTACCCGCAGGAGTCACCTGCTGGACAAATCTACCCCGCCGAGCAAAGCAACCCGCGAGGCAACGACCAGAAAAGTCACCCGGCAGCTACCCCAGAGCACACTACCCCGCAGGTACGCAAGCAGGACAACATCCGGCCAGGACAAATTACCTGGCAACGTTACCCGAGACATCTCCGCGAAACATACCCCCCGAGGTCGTCTACCCCGAACATTCACCGGCGAGCAGTCACCGCCGACAGTTACCCACGGCAGCTACCCGAACAACAGTCACCGGACAGTCACCCCGGCCAGTACCCCGCAAGGGCACGCAGAAAGTGTCGCAGGCTACGGCCAGACACAGCCACCCCCCCGAACAGATCCAGGACAGTCTCCCCGGCAGGCAAGTCACCCGAGGCACGTACCGCGGTCACACTCCGCGAAAAGCACCGGCCAGGAACGTCTCCCCACGCACGCAACCGGCCACAAATCTACCGGCAGCACGTAACCGCGAGAACGGTCTCCCCCGCACGTCTCCCCGGGAAAAGGGAGGGACGGTCAAACCCCGGCCGGGGGCCAAAGGGTCTCCCCCGCCGAGGACAACAGGTCAAACCCCCCCCGGGGTCAACCCCAGGCAAACCCCGGCCGAGGACAAGAGGTCTACTCCGGCCGGGGGCAACAGGTCTCCCCTTTGGGCCACGGCGGCCAAACGGCAAAGGGCCCGGGCCGAGGACAACATGTCAACCCTGGCCGGGGACAACAGTTTACCCAGGCCCGGGACAACAGTTTTTTACCCCGGCTCCGGGCAGCAAAAATCACCTTGTCCGAGGAAAACCCGGGTTTTCCCCGGCCCATGACAACAGGCCTACCCACCGGGGTCAGCAGGTCTAAAACCCCCGGGGGGGTCAGCAGGGCCACCCCGGGCCAAAAACAGGCAGGTCCCGGTCACCCCGGCTGGAGGTTACCCCTAGAAAAAGGGTTTCCCCCCGGGCCCAAACAACAGGTCTACCTTAGCAACGGCGGGCCCACGGGTAAGGCCCCGGGCCCAGGAAACATGTCTACCCAAAAACCCAAAAACAACAGGTCTACCCCCGCTGACGACAACAAAGGGGGTTTCCCCCCCGAGGAAAAAAGGTTATCCCGGCCGAGGAAAAAAAGGTCTACCCCGGCCGGGTCAGCAGGTCTACCCCGGCCGATGCCCCCCCGGTTTTTCCCCGGGCGAGGGCAAACAGGGCTATCGGCTGAAAGGGCAAGAGGTCTACCCCGACCGAGGCAACAGGTCAACCCCCCCCCAAAGGCGGCCTACGGCTAAGGCCGGGCCGAGGACAACAGGGCTACCCAGGGCCCAGGGCAGCAGGTCACCCCGGGAAAAGGACAGACGGGCTAACCCCCGGCCCAGGCAGCAGGTTAAATCCAGCAGAGGACAAAAGGTCTACCCCCCCGAGGACAACAGGTCCCAAAACCCCGCTGAGGGCAACAGGTCCCACCCCGGGCCCTGGATAACAGGGCTACC
>JAVUNC010000081.1:0-52524 GCA_032173965.1 Sitta carolinensis | reverse complement strand
GGCTGAAGGCTCGGGAGCAGGAGCGGGAGAGGCTGGAGGAGGAGCGGGTGCTGGAGCAGCAACGGCAGAAGGCTGTGAGAGCAGCGGGTACCTGGGGGCTGGGCAGGGCTGCAGGAGCTGCCCTGGGGCTCTGTCCCACACTCTGGGGCTCTGACCCACCCTGCTTCCCTGTTCCCCCCTGGTTCTCTGTGCCCCCCAGGAGCGCGAGGCCGCCTGGCAGGCAGAGCAGGAGCAGCTGCGCCTGCAGAAGGAGAAGGAGCTGGCCCGGCTCCGGGCCGTGCAGCAGCGGGCCCAGGACTGGCAGGCACAGCGGGTGAGTGGCCCAGGCACAGGTGCCACGCTGCCCTGCCACCCCGCCTGTGCCCAGCCCGCCAAGGGGCAGCACAACACAGATGTGGGGGCTCTGCAGGAGCGGCCCCTGCAGCCAGGGCATGTCCTGGAGCCAAAGGCAGGGCCAAGGGCTGCCAGGGCTGCCCCGCAGGGAAGCCCAGCACTGTCCCCTGCTCGGGCAGGATGCTCTGAGGGAGAAGAGGAACCAGGACGTGGCAGCCCGGGAGTGGCGGCGGCGGGAGCTGCTTCAGGCGCGCAAGAAGGCCGAGCTGCAGCAGCAGCTGAGGCAGGAGCAGCTGCAGCAGGTGGCCCAGAAGCAGCAGTACCGGGCCATGCAGCTGCAGCAGGACCGCCGGGAATTCCAGAGGGTGCTCAGGTGAGGCACACGGGACTGAGGCATGGCTGTGGAGGTGGATGGGGGCTCCCAGTCCCAGTGGGTGGCTCTGGGGACTCCCACTTCCATCTGGTGTCTCTGAGGGCTCCCACTTCCATCTGGTGGCTCTCTGGGTTCCCAGTTCCAGCTGGTGGCTTTGGGTATCCCAGTTCCAGCAGTTGGTTCTTGGGTTCCCAGTTCCAGTGGGTGGCTCCGGGGTTCCCAGCCCCAGCTGATGGCTCTCAGGATCCCAGTTCCAGTGGGTGGCTCTGGGACTCCCAGTTCCAGCGGGTGGCTTCAGGGAGTTCCAATTCCAGCTGGTGGCTCTGGGGGTTCCCTGTTCAATCAGTTGGTTCTGGACACTCCCAATTCCAGTGCGTGGCTCTGGGACTCCCAGTTTCAGCAGGTGGCTCTGGGACTCCCAGTTTCAGTAGGTGGCTCTGGGGTTCCCAATTCCAGCAGGTGGCTCTGGGGTTCCCAGTCCCAGCAGCTGCCTCTGGGAGCTCCAGTGCCAGCCCAGCTGCTGTGCCAGGCATGGGGGGCTGTGTCGGGGTCCCTGAGCCAGCCCGGCTCTCCCGCAGAGCCCACCAGGGGCAGCTGGAGCGGGAGCAGCTGGAGCTGGAGTAGCGGGCGCTCCGGCAGCGCGCCTACGCCGAAGCTCTGTGGCGGCAGCAGCAGGTACAGCGGTAGCAGCGGCAGCCGGCGGCCTCCCTTGAGGAGGGCCGGTGGCAGCAACAGGAGGCCCGGCAGCGCGGCCAATGCCTCGCCCGCTTCAGCCAGCAGAAGCTGCAGGAGTTCAGGTCAGCGGTGCCCAGGCTTAGGCAGCGCTCTGTGTGCCCGCAGGAAGCCCTGAGAAAGGCCCAGATGGAGGAGCGGAGAAAGGCAGAGCTGGAGGACGAGAGGCAGCGCCGCAGAGACGCGGAGGAGGAGCTGCAGCACCAGGAGCAGGAGCTGCTGCAGCGGGTGGCGACGATGCGGCTGGAGCAGGAGGAAGAGATGCGCCAACTGAAGACGGTGGGACCGGCGCTCCCCGCTGTCCCCTGGCGCTGCCTGAGCCTGCCCCGCTCCTGGCGCTCCAGGCCCTTGCTCTGCTCACCCTGCCCTGCCCGCTCCCTGTGCCCCAGCGTGGCCCCGAGCTGCTGAGCCCTCTTGTGCCCACAGCTCTTCCTCAATGCCAAGTGCAACCTGGTCCGGGATAGGCAGCTCCTGGAGAAGCGGCTGATCGACGACAAGGAGCTGGCGCAGGAGGAGCTGCGCCTGGACAGGATGATGCAAATGGAGCGGGACAAGGGCATGGAGCTGCAGGAGGAGCTGGAGCACCGCAGGAAGCAGGAGCCGATCAGGTGGCCAGGAGGCTCCCTCTGCCCCACGCACGGGGCCGGCCCGTTCCAGGCACACCAGCCCTGGCCGTGCCGGCATCGCCGCGGTGGCGAGCAGCACGGAGCCGTGGGGAACCCTTCTGCTCTCGTGTCCCAGAGCCAGGCAGGACATCGTGAAGCAGATGGAGCAGAACGCTGAGCAGCGGGCGCTGAGGGCCGAGGGCTGCACCAGGAGGGCCAGAGGCAGCTGGAGCACCTGCAGGAGATGAAGAGGGAGGATCGGAAGGTGGGAGCAGGGAGCAGGGCGCTACAGGGAGCTTTGCACCCGGCTGCAGAGGGATTGGCGCTGCTGGCTCAGCCACACGCGGGGCATGGGGACAGCAGCCAGCAGGGTCAGAGCTCTGGGCCCCTGGGGACTTTGTGGCATCTTGGCGAGGTGGCCCCAAAGCCTCCCTGCCCTGAGTGAGGAGGAGGAAGGAGCACTCCAGCCCTGCATGACATTTCCAGGCCTGGGAGCAGAAATGGGAGCAGCAAAGGCAAACCTTTGCTGAAATTCGACGTCTCAATGAGGAGAGCCAGTGGCTGAAGGCTCGGGAGCAGGAGCGGGAGAGGCTGGAGGAGGAGCGGGTGCTGGAGCAGCAACGGCAGAAGGCTGTGAGAGCAGCGGGTACCTGGGGGCTGGGCAGGGCTGCAGGAGCTGCCCTGGGGCTCTGTCCCACACTCTGGGGCTCTGACCCACCCTGCTTCCCTGTTCCCCCTGGTTCTCTGTGCCCCCCAGGAGCGCGAGGCCGCCTGGCAGGCAGAGCAGGAGCAGCTGCGCCTGCAGAAGGAGAAGGAGCTGGCCCGGCTCCGGGCCGTGCAGCAGCGGGCCCAGGACTGGCAGGCACAGCGGGTGTGAGTGGCCCAGGCACAGGTGCCACGCTGCCCTGCCACCCCGCCTGTGCCCAGCCCGGCCAAGGGGCAGCACAACACAGATGTGGGGGCTCTGCAGGAGCGGCCCCTGCAGCCAGGGCATGTCCTGGAGCCAAAGGCAGGGCCAAGGGCTGCCAGGGCTGCCCCGCAGGGAAGCCCAGCACTGTCCCCTGCTCGGGCAGGATGCTCTGAGGGAGAAGAGGAACCAGGACGTGGCAGCCCGGGAGTGGCGGCGGCGGGAGCTGCTTCAGGCGCGCAAGAAGGCCGAGCTGCAGCAGCAGCTGAGGCAGGAGCAGCTGCAGCAGGTGGCCCAGAAGCAGCAGTACCGGGCCATGCAGCTGCAGCAGGACCGCCGGGAATTCCAGAGGGTGCTCAGGTGAGGCACACGGGACTGAGGCATGGCTGTGGAGGTGGATGGGGGCTCCCAGTCCCAGTGGGTGGCTCTGGGGACTCCCACTTCCATCTGGTGTCTCTGAGGGCTCCCACTTCCATCTGGTGGCTCTCTGGGTTCCCAGTTCCAGCTGGTGGCTTTGGGTATCCCAGTTCCAGCAGTTGGTTCTTGGGTTCCCAGTTCCAGTGGGTGGCTCCGGGGTTCCCAGCCCCAGCTGATGGCTCTCAGGATCCCAGTTCCAGTGGGTGGCTCTGGGACTCCCAGTTCCAGCGGGTGGCTTCAGGGAGTTCCAATTCCAGCTGGTGGCTCTGGGGGTTCCCTGTTCAATCAGTTGGTTCTGGACACTCCCAATTCCAGTGCGTGGCTCTGGGACTCCCAGTTTCAGCAGGTGGCTCTGGGACTCCCAGTTTCAGTAGGTGGCTCTGGGGTTCCCAATTCCAGCAGGTGGCTCTGGGGTTCCCAGTCCCAGCAGCTGCCTCTGGGAGCTCCAGTGCCAGCCCAGCTGCTGTGCCAGGCATGGGGGGCTGTGTCGGGGTCCCTGAGCCAGCCCGGCTCTCCGCAGAGCCCACCAGGGGCAGCTGGAGCGGGAGCAGCTGGAGCTGGAGTAGCGGGCGCTCCGGCAGCGCGCCTACGCCGAAGCTCTGTGGCGGCAGCAGCAGGTACAGCGGTAGCAGCGGCAGCCGGCGGCCTCCCTTGAGGAGGGCCGGTGGCAGCAACAGGAGGCCCGGCAGCGCGGCCAATGCCTCGCCCGCTTCAGCCAGCAGAAGCTGCAGGAGTTCAGGTCAGCGGTGCCCAGGCTTAGGCAGCGCTCTGTGTGCCCGCAGGAAGCCCTGAGAAAGGCCCAGATGGAGGAGCGGAGAAAGGCAGAGCTGGAGGACGAGAGGCAGCGCCGCAGAGACGCGGAGGAGGAGCTGCAGCACCAGGAGCAGGAGCTGCTGCAGCGGGTGGCGACGATGCGGCTGGAGCAGGAGGAAGAGATGCGCCAACTGAAGACGGTGGGACCGGCGCTCCCCGCTGTCCCCTGGCGCTGCCTGAGCCTGCCCCGCTCCTGGCGCTCCAGGCCCTTGCTCTGCTCACCCTGCCCTGCCCGCTCCCTGTGCCCCAGCGTGGCCCCGAGCTGCTGAGCCCTCTTGTGCCCACAGCTCTTCCTCAATGCCAAGTGCAACCTGGTCCGGGATAGGCAGCTCCTGGAGAAGCGGCTGATCGACGACAAGGAGCTGGCGCAGGAGGAGCTGCGCCTGGACAGGATGATGCAAATGGAGCGGGACAAGGGCATGGAGCTGCAGGAGGAGCTGGAGCACCGCAGGAAGCAGGAGCCGATCAGGTGGCCAGGAGGCTCCCTCTGCCCCACGCACGGGGCCGGCCCGTTCCAGGCACACCAGCCCTGGCCGTGCCGGCATCGCCGCGGTGGCGAGCAGCACGGAGCCGTGGGGAACCCTTCTGCTCTCGTGTCCCAGAGCCAGGCAGGACATCGTGAAGCAGATGGAGCAGAACGCTGAGCAGCGGGCGCTGAGGGCCGAGGGCTGCACCAGGAGGGCCAGAGGCAGCTGGAGCACCTGCAGGAGATGAAGAGGGAGGATCGGAAGGTGGGAGCAGGGAGCAGGGCGCTACAGGGAGCTTTGCACCCGGCTGCAGAGGGATTGGCGCTGCTGGCTCAGCCACACGCGGGGCATGGGGACAGCAGCCAGCAGGGTCAGAGCTCTGGGCCCCTGGGGACTTTGTGGCATCTTGGCGAGGTGGCCCCAAAGCCTCCCTGCCCTGAGTGAGGAGGAGGAAGGAGCACTCCAGCCCTGCATGACATTTCCAGGCCTGGGAGCAGAAATGGGAGCAGCAAAGGCAAACCTTTGCTGAAATTCGACGTCTCAATGAGGAGAGCCAGTGGCTGAAGGCTCGGGAGCAGGAGCGGGAGAGGCTGGAGGAGGAGCGGGTGCTGGAGCAGCAACGGCAGAAGGCTGTGAGAGCAGCGGGTACCTGGGGGCTGGGCAGGGCTGCAGGAGCTGCCCTGGGGCTCTGTCCCACACTCTGGGGCTCTGACCCACCCTGCTTCCCTGTTCCCCCCTGGTTCTCTGTGCCCCCCAGGAGCGCGAGGCCGCCTGGCAGGCAGAGCAGGAGCAGCTGCGCCTGCAGAAGGAGAAGGAGCTGGCCCGGCTCCGGGCCGTGCAGCAGCGGGCCCAGGACTGGCAGGCACAGGGGTGAGTGGCCCAGGCACAGGTGCCACGCTGCCCTGCCACCCCGCCTGTGCCCAGCCCGGCCAAGGGGCAGCACAACACAGATGTGGGGGCTCTGCAGGAGCGGCCCCTGCAGCCAGGGCATGTCCTGGAGCCAAAGGCAGGGCCAAGGGCTGCCAGGGCTGCCCCGCAGGGAAGCCCAGCACTGTCCCCTGCTCGGGCAGGATGCTCTGAGGGAGAAGAGGAACCAGGACGTGGCAGCCCGGGAGTGGCGGCGGCGGGAGCTGCTTCAGGCGCGCAAGAAGGCCGAGCTGCAGCAGCAGCTGAGGCAGGAGCAGCTGCAGCAGGTGGCCCAGAAGCAGCAGTACCGGGCCATGCAGCTGCAGCAGGACCGCCGGGAATTCCAGAGGGTGCTCAGGTGAGGCACACGGGACTGAGGCATGGCTGTGGAGGTGGATGGGGGCTCCCAGTCCCAGTGGGTGGCTCTGGGGACTCCCACTTCCATCTGGTGTCTCTGAGGGCTCCCACTTCCATCTGGTGGCTCTCTGGGTTCCCAGTTCCAGCTGGTGGCTTTGGGTATCCCAGTTCCAGCAGTTGGTTCTTGGGTTCCCAGTTCCAGTGGGTGGCTCCGGGGTTCCCAGCCCCAGCTGATGGCTCTCAGGATCCCAGTTCCAGTGGGTGGCTCTGGGACTCCCAGTTCCAGCGGGTGGCTTCAGGGAGTTCCAATTCCAGCTGGTGGCTCTGGGGGTTCCCTGTTCAATCAGTTGGTTCTGGACACTCCCAATTCCAGTGCGTGGCTCTGGGACTCCCAGTTTCAGCAGGTGGCTCTGGGACTCCCAGTTTCAGTAGGTGGCTCTGGGGTTCCCAATTCCAGCAGGTGGCTCTGGGGTTCCCAGTCCCAGCAGCTGCCTCTGGGAGCTCCAGTGCCAGCCCAGCTGCTGTGCCAGGCATGGGGGGCTGTGTCGGGGTCCCTGAGCCAGCCCGGCTCTCCCGCAGAGCCCACCAGGGGCAGCTGGAGCGGGAGCAGCTGGAGCTGGAGTAGCGGGCGCTCCGGCAGCGCGCCTACGCCGAAGCTCTGTGGCGGCAGCAGCAGGTACAGCGGTAGCAGCGGCAGCCGGCGGCCTCCCTTGAGGAGGGCCGGTGGCAGCAACAGGAGGCCCGGCAGCGCGGCCAATGCCTCGCCCGCTTCAGCCAGCAGAAGCTGCAGGAGTTCAGGTCAGCGGTGCCCAGGCTTAGGCAGCGCTCTGTGTGCCCGCAGGAAGCCCTGAGAAAGGCCCAGATGGAGGAGCGGAGAAAGGCAGAGCTGGAGGACGAGAGGCAGCGCCGCAGAGACGCGGAGGAGGAGCTGCAGCACCAGGAGCAGGAGCTGCTGCAGCGGGTGGCGACGATGCGGCTGGAGCAGGAGGAAGAGATGCGCCAACTGAAGACGGTGGGACCGGCGCTCCCCGCTGTCCCCTGGCGCTGCCTGAGCCTGCCCCGCTCCTGGCGCTCCAGGCCCTTGCTCTGCTCACCCTGCCCTGCCCGCTCCCTGTGCCCCAGCGTGGCCCCGAGCTGCTGAGCCCTCTTGTGCCCACAGCTCTTCCTCAATGCCAAGTGCAACCTGGTCCGGGATAGGCAGCTCCTGGAGAAGCGGCTGATCGACGACAAGGAGCTGGCGCAGGAGGAGCTGCGCCTGGACAGGATGATGCAAATGGAGCGGGACAAGGGCATGGAGCTGCAGGAGGAGCTGGAGCACCGCAGGAAGCAGGAGCCGATCAGGTGGCCAGGAGGCTCCCTCTGCCCCACGCACGGGGCCGGCCCGTTCCAGGCACACCAGCCCTGGCCGTGCCGGCATCGCCGCGGTGGCGAGCAGCACGGAGCCGTGGGGAACCCTTCTGCTCTCGTGTCCCAGAGCCAGGCAGGACATCGTGAAGCAGATGGAGCAGAACGCTGAGCAGCGGGCGCTGAGGGCCGAGGGCTGCACCAGGAGGGCCAGAGGCAGCTGGAGCACCTGCAGGAGATGAAGAGGGAGGATCGGAAGGTGGGAGCAGGGAGCAGGGCGCTACAGGGAGCTTTGCACCCGGCTGCAGAGGGATTGGCGCTGCTGGCTCAGCCACACGCGGGGCATGGGGACAGCAGCCAGCAGGGTCAGAGCTCTGGGCCCCTGGGGACTTTGTGGCATCTTGGCGAGGTGGCCCCAAAGCCTCCCTGCCCTGAGTGAGGAGGAGGAAGGAGCACTCCAGCCCTGCATGACATTTCCAGGCCTGGGAGCAGAAATGGGAGCAGCAAAGGCAAACCTTTGCTGAAATTCGACGTCTCAATGAGGAGAGCCAGTGGCTGAAGGCTCGGGAGCAGGAGCGGGAGAGGCTGGAGGAGGAGCGGGTGCTGGAGCAGCAACGGCAGAAGGCTGTGAGAGCAGCGGGTACCTGGGGGCTGGGCAGGGCTGCAGGAGCTGCCCTGGGGCTCTGTCCCACACTCTGGGGCTCTGACCCACCCTGCTTCCCTGTTCCCCCCTGGTTCTCTGTGCCCCCCAGGAGCGCGAGGCCGCCTGGCAGGCAGAGCAGGAGCAGCTGCGCCTGCAGAAGGAGAAGGAGCTGGCCCGGCTCCGGGCCGTGCAGCAGCGGGCCCAGGACTGGCAGGCACAGCGGGTGAGTGGCCCAGGCACAGGTGCCACGCTGCCCTGCCACCCGCCTGTGCCCAGCCCGGCCAAGGGGCAGCACAACACAGATGTGGGGGCTCTGCAGGAGCGGCCCCTGCAGCCAGGGCATGTCCTGGAGCCAAAGGCAGGGCCAAGGGCTGCCAGGGCTGCCCCGCAGGGAAGCCCAGCACTGTCCCCTGCTCGGGCAGGATGCTCTGAGGGAGAAGAGGAACCAGGACGTGGCAGCCCGGGAGTGGCGGCGGCGGGAGCTGCTTCAGGCGCGCAAGAAGGCCGAGCTGCAGCAGCAGCTGAGGCAGGAGCAGCTGCAGCAGGTGGCCCAGAAGCAGCAGTACCGGGCCATGCAGCTGCAGCAGGACCGCCGGGAATTCCAGAGGGTGCTCAGGTGAGGCACACGGGACTGAGGCATGGCTGTGGAGGTGGATGGGGGCTCCCAGTCCAGTGGGTGGCTCTGGGGACTCCCACTTCCATCTGGTGTCTCTGAGGGCTCCCACTTCCATCTGGTGGCTCTCTGGGTTCCCAGTTCCAGCTGGTGGCTTTGGGTATCCCAGTTCCAGCAGTTGGTTCTTGGGTTCCCAGTTCCAGTGGGTGGCTCCGGGGTTCCCAGCCCCAGCTGATGGCTCTCAGGATCCCAGTTCCAGTGGGTGGCTCTGGGACTCCCAGTTCCAGCGGGTGGCTTCAGGGAGTTCCAATTCCAGCTGGTGGCTCTGGGGGTTCCCTGTTCAATCAGTTGGTTCTGGACACTCCCAATTCCAGTGCGTGGCTCTGGGACTCCCAGTTTCAGCAGGTGGCTCTGGGACTCCCAGTTTCAGTAGGTGGCTCTGGGGTTCCCAATTCCAGCAGGTGGCTCTGGGGTTCCCAGTCCCAGCAGCTGCCTCTGGGAGCTCCAGTGCCAGCCCAGCTGCTGTGCCAGGCATGGGGGGCTGTGTCGGGGTCCCTGAGCCAGCCCGGCTCTCCCGCAGAGCCCACCAGGGGCAGCTGGAGCGGGAGCAGCTGGAGCTGGAGTAGCGGGCGCTCCGGCAGCGCGCCTACGCCGAAGCTCTGTGGCGGCAGCAGCAGGTACAGCGGTAGCAGCGGCAGCCGGCGGCCTCCCTTGAGGAGGGCCGGTGGCAGCAACAGGAGGCCCGGCAGCGCGGCCAATGCCTCGCCCGCTTCAGCCAGCAGAAGCTGCAGGAGTTCAGGTCAGCGGTGCCCAGGCTTAGGCAGCGCTCTGTGTGCCCGCAGGAAGCCCTGAGAAAGGCCCAGATGGAGGAGCGGAGAAAGGCAGAGCTGGAGGACGAGAGGCAGCGCCGCAGAGACGCGGAGGAGGAGCTGCAGCACCAGGAGCAGGAGCTGCTGCAGCGGGTGGCGACGATGCGGCTGGAGCAGGAGGAAGAGATGCGCCAACTGAAGACGGTGGGACCGGCGCTCCCCGCTGTCCCCTGGCGCTGCCTGAGCCTGCCCCGCTCCTGGCGCTCCAGGCCCTTGCTCTGCTCACCCTGCCCTGCCCGCTCCCTGTGCCCCAGCGTGGCCCCGAGCTGCTGAGCCCTCTTGTGCCCACAGCTCTTCCTCAATGCCAAGTGCAACCTGGTCCGGGATAGGCAGCTCCTGGAGAAGCGGCTGATCGACGACAAGGAGCTGGCGCAGGAGGAGCTGCGCCTGGACAGGATGATGCAAATGGAGCGGGACAAGGGCATGGAGCTGCAGGAGGAGCTGGAGCACCGCAGGAAGCAGGAGCCGATCAGGTGGCCAGGAGGCTCCCTCTGCCCCACGCACGGGGCCGGCCCGTTCCAGGCACACCAGCCCTGGCCGTGCCGGCATCGCCGCGGTGGCGAGCAGCACGGAGCCGTGGGGAACCCTTCTGCTCTCGTGTCCCAGAGCCAGGCAGGACATCGTGAAGCAGATGGAGCAGAACGCTGAGCAGCGGGCGCTGAGGGCCGAGGGCTGCACCAGGAGGGCCAGAGGCAGCTGGAGCACCTGCAGGAGATGAAGAGGGAGGATCGGAAGGTGGGAGCAGGGAGCAGGGCGCTACAGGGAGCTTTGCACCCGGCTGCAGAGGGATTGGCGCTGCTGGCTCAGCCACACGCGGGGCATGGGGACAGCAGCCAGCAGGGTCAGAGCTCTGGGCCCCTGGGGACTTTGTGGCATCTTGGCGAGGTGGCCCCAAAGCCTCCCTGCCCTGAGTGAGGAGGAGGAAGGAGCACTCCAGCCCTGCATGACATTTCCAGGCCTGGGAGCAGAAATGGGAGCAGCAAAGGCAAACCTTTGCTGAAATTCGACGTCTCAATGAGGAGAGCCAGTGGCTGAAGGCTCGGGAGCAGGAGCGGGAGAGGCTGGAGGAGGAGCGGGTGCTGGAGCAGCAACGGCAGAAGGCTGTGAGAGCAGCGGGTACCTGGGGGCTGGGCAGGGCTGCAGGAGCTGCCCTGGGGCTCTGTCCCACACTCTGGGGCTCTGACCCACCCTGCTTCCCTGTTCCCCCCTGGTTCTCTGTGCCCCCCAGGAGCGCGAGGCCGCCTGGCAGGCAGAGCAGGAGCAGCTGCGCCTGCAGAAGGAGAAGGAGCTGGCCCGGCTCCGGGCCGTGCAGCAGCGGGCCCAGGACTGGCAGGCACAGCGGGTGAGTGGCCCAGGCACAGGTGCCACGCTGCCCTGCCACCCCGCCTGTGCCCAGCCCGGCCAAGGGGCAGCACAACACAGATGTGGGGGCTCTGCAGGAGCGGCCCCTGCAGCCAGGGCATGTCCTGGAGCCAAAGGCAGGGCCAAGGGCTGCCAGGGCTGCCCCGCAGGGAAGCCCAGCACTGTCCCCTGCTCGGGCAGGATGCTCTGAGGGAGAAGAGGAACCAGGACGTGGCAGCCCGGGAGTGGCGGCGGCGGGAGCTGCTTCAGGCGCGCAAGAAGGCCGAGCTGCAGCAGCAGCTGAGGCAGGAGCAGCTGCAGCAGGTGGCCCAGAAGCAGCAGTACCGGGCCATGCAGCTGCAGCAGGACCGCCGGGAATTCCAGAGGGTGCTCAGGTGAGGCACACGGGACTGAGGCATGGCTGTGGAGGTGGATGGGGGCTCCCAGTCCCAGTGGGTGGCTCTGGGGACTCCCACTTCCATCTGGTGTCTCTGAGGGCTCCCACTTCCATCTGGTGGCTCTCTGGGTTCCCAGTTCCAGCTGGTGGCTTTGGGTATCCCAGTTCCAGCAGTTGGTTCTTGGGTTCCCAGTTCCAGTGGGTGGCTCCGGGGTTCCCAGCCCCAGCTGATGGCTCTCAGGATCCCAGTTCCAGTGGGTGGCTCTGGGACTCCCAGTTCCAGCGGGTGGCTTCAGGGAGTTCCAATTCCAGCTGGTGGCTCTGGGGGTTCCCTGTTCAATCAGTTGGTTCTGGACACTCCCAATTCCAGTGCGTGGCTCTGGGACTCCCAGTTTCAGCAGGTGGCTCTGGGACTCCCAGTTTCAGTAGGTGGCTCTGGGGTTCCCAATTCCAGCAGGTGGCTCTGGGGTTCCCAGTCCCAGCAGCTGCCTCTGGGAGCTCCAGTGCCAGCCCAGCTGCTGTGCCAGGCATGGGGGGCTGTGTCGGGGTCCCTGAGCCAGCCCGGCTCTCCCGCAGAGCCCACCAGGGGCAGCTGGAGCGGGAGCAGCTGGAGCTGGAGTAGCGGGCGCTCCGGCAGCGCGCCTACGCCGAAGCTCTGTGGCGGCAGCAGCAGGTACAGCGGTAGCAGCGGCAGCCGGCGGCCTCCCTTGAGGAGGGCCGGTGGCAGCAACAGGAGGCCCGGCAGCGCGGCCAATGCCTCGCCCGCTTCAGCCAGCAGAAGCTGCAGGAGTTCAGGTCAGCGGTGCCCAGGCTTAGGCAGCGCTCTGTGTGCCCGCAGGAAGCCCTGAGAAAGGCCCAGATGGAGGAGCGGAGAAAGGCAGAGCTGGAGGACGAGAGGCAGCGCCGCAGAGACGCGGAGGAGGAGCTGCAGCACCAGGAGCAGGAGCTGCTGCAGCGGGTGGCGACGATGCGGCTGGAGCAGGAGGAAGAGATGCGCCAACTGAAGACGGTGGGACCGGCGCTCCCCGCTGTCCCCTGGCGCTGCCTGAGCCTGCCCCGCTCCTGGCGCTCCAGGCCCTTGCTCTGCTCACCCTGCCCTGCCCGCTCCCTGTGCCCCAGCGTGGCCCCGAGCTGCTGAGCCCTCTTGTGCCCACAGCTCTTCCTCAATGCCAAGTGCAACCTGGTCCGGGATAGGCAGCTCCTGGAGAAGCGGCTGATCGACGACAAGGAGCTGGCGCAGGAGGAGCTGCGCCTGGACAGGATGATGCAAATGGAGCGGGACAAGGGCATGGAGCTGCAGGAGGAGCTGGAGCACCGCAGGAAGCAGGAGCCGATCAGGTGGCCAGGAGGCTCCCTCTGCCCCACGCACGGGGCCGGCCCGTTCCAGGCACACCAGCCCTGGCCGTGCCGGCATCGCCGCGGTGGCGAGCAGCACGGAGCCGTGGGGAACCCTTCTGCTCTCGTGTCCCAGAGCCAGGCAGGACATCGTGAAGCAGATGGAGCAGAACGCTGAGCAGCGGGCGCTGAGGGCCGAGGGCTGCACCAGGAGGGCCAGAGGCAGCTGGAGCACCTGCAGGAGATGAAGAGGGAGGATCGGAAGGTGGGAGCAGGGAGCAGGGCGCTACAGGGAGCTTTGCACCCGGCTGCAGAGGGATTGGCGCTGCTGGCTCAGCCACACGCGGGGCATGGGGACAGCAGCCAGCAGGGTCAGAGCTCTGGGCCCCTGGGGACTTTGTGGCATCTTGGCGAGGTGGCCCCAAAGCCTCCCTGCCCTGAGTGAGGAGGAGGAAGGAGCACTCCAGCCCTGCATGACATTTCCAGGCCTGGGAGCAGAAATGGGAGCAGCAAAGGCAAACCTTTGCTGAAATTCGACGTCTCAATGAGGAGAGCCAGTGGCTGAAGGCTCGGGAGCAGGAGCGGGAGAGGCTGGAGGAGGAGCGGGTGCTGGAGCAGCAACGGCAGAAGGCTGTGAGAGCAGCGGGTACCTGGGGGCTGGGCAGGGCTGCAGGAGCTGCCCTGGGGCTCTGTCCCACACTCTGGGGCTCTGACCCACCCTGCTTCCCTGTTCCCCCCTGGTTCTCTGTGCCCCCCAGGAGCGCGAGGCCGCCTGGCAGGCAGAGCAGGAGCAGCTGCGCCTGCAGAAGGAGAAGGAGCTGGCCCGGCTCCGGGCCGTGCAGCAGCGGGCCCAGGACTGGCAGGCACAGCGGGTGAGTGGCCCAGGCACAGGTGCCACGCTGCCCTGCCACCCCGCCTGTGCCCAGCCCGGCCAAGGGGCAGCACAACACAGATGTGGGGGCTCTGCAGGAGCGGCCCCTGCAGCCAGGGCATGTCCTGGAGCCAAAGGCAGGGCCAAGGGCTGCCAGGGCTGCCCCGCAGGGAAGCCCAGCACTGTCCCCTGCTCGGGCAGGATGCTCTGAGGGAGAAGAGGAACCAGGACGTGGCAGCCCGGGAGTGGCGGCGGCGGGAGCTGCTTCAGGCGCGCAAGAAGGCCGAGCTGCAGCAGCAGCTGAGGCAGGAGCAGCTGCAGCAGGTGGCCCAGAAGCAGCAGTACCGGGCCATGCAGCTGCAGCAGGACCGCCGGGAATTCCAGAGGGTGCTCAGGTGAGGCACACGGGACTGAGGCATGGCTGTGGAGGTGGATGGGGGCTCCCAGTCCCAGTGGGTGGCTCTGGGGACTCCCACTTCCATCTGGTGTCTCTGAGGGCTCCCACTTCCATCTGGTGGCTCTCTGGGTTCCCAGTTCCAGCTGGTGGCTTTGGGTATCCCAGTTCCAGCAGTTGGTTCTTGGGTTCCCAGTTCCAGTGGGTGGCTCCGGGGTTCCCAGCCCCAGCTGATGGCTCTCAGGATCCCAGTTCCAGTGGGTGGCTCTGGGACTCCCAGTTCCAGCGGGTGGCTTCAGGGAGTTCCAATTCCAGCTGGTGGCTCTGGGGGTTCCCTGTTCAATCAGTTGGTTCTGGACACTCCCAATTCCAGTGCGTGGCTCTGGGACTCCCAGTTTCAGCAGGTGGCTCTGGGACTCCCAGTTTCAGTAGGTGGCTCTGGGGTTCCCAATTCCAGCAGGTGGCTCTGGGGTTCCCAGTCCCAGCAGCTGCCTCTGGGAGCTCCAGTGCCAGCCCAGCTGCTGTGCCAGGCATGGGGGGCTGTGTCGGGGTCCCTGAGCCAGCCCGGCTCTCCCGCAGAGCCCACCAGGGGCAGCTGGAGCGGGAGCAGCTGGAGCTGGAGTAGCGGGCGCTCCGGCAGCGCGCCTACGCCGAAGCTCTGTGGCGGCAGCAGCAGGTACAGCGGTAGCAGCGGCAGCCGGCGGCCTCCCTTGAGGAGGGCCGGTGGCAGCAACAGGAGGCCCGGCAGCGCGGCCAATGCCTCGCCCGCTTCAGCCAGCAGAAGCTGCAGGAGTTCAGGTCAGCGGTGCCCAGGCTTAGGCAGCGCTCTGTGTGCCCGCAGGAAGCCCTGAGAAAGGCCCAGATGGAGGAGCGGAGAAAGGCAGAGCTGGAGGACGAGAGGCAGCGCCGCAGAGACGCGGAGGAGGAGCTGCAGCACCAGGAGCAGGAGCTGCTGCAGCGGGTGGCGACGATGCGGCTGGAGCAGGAGGAAGAGATGCGCCAACTGAAGACGGTGGGACCGGCGCTCCCCGCTGTCCCCTGGCGCTGCCTGAGCCTGCCCCGCTCCTGGCGCTCCAGGCCCTTGCTCTGCTCACCCTGCCCTGCCCGCTCCCTGTGCCCCAGCGTGGCCCCGAGCTGCTGAGCCCTCTTGTGCCCACAGCTCTTCCTCAATGCCAAGTGCAACCTGGTCCGGGATAGGCAGCTCCTGGAGAAGCGGCTGATCGACGACAAGGAGCTGGCGCAGGAGGAGCTGCGCCTGGACAGGATGATGCAAATGGAGCGGGACAAGGGCATGGAGCTGCAGGAGGAGCTGGAGCACCGCAGGAAGCAGGAGCCGATCAGGTGGCCAGGAGGCTCCCTCTGCCCCACGCACGGGGCCGGCCCGTTCCAGGCACACCAGCCCTGGCCGTGCCGGCATCGCCGCGGTGGCGAGCAGCACGGAGCCGTGGGGAACCCTTCTGCTCTCGTGTCCCAGAGCCAGGCAGGACATCGTGAAGCAGATGGAGCAGAACGCTGAGCAGCGGGCGCTGAGGGCCGAGGGCTGCACCAGGAGGGCCAGAGGCAGCTGGAGCACCTGCAGGAGATGAAGAGGGAGGATCGGAAGGTGGGAGCAGGGAGCAGGGCGCTACAGGGAGCTTTGCACCCGGCTGCAGAGGGATTGGCGCTGCTGGCTCAGCCACACGCGGGGCATGGGGACAGCAGCCAGCAGGGTCAGAGCTCTGGGCCCCTGGGGACTTTGTGGCATCTTGGCGAGGTGGCCCCAAAGCCTCCCTGCCCTGAGTGAGGAGGAGGAAGGAGCACTCCAGCCCTGCATGACATTTCCAGGCCTGGGAGCAGAAATGGGAGCAGCAAAGGCAAACCTTTGCTGAAATTCGACGTCTCAATGAGGAGAGCCAGTGGCTGAAGGCTCGGGAGCAGGAGCGGGAGAGGCTGGAGGAGGAGCGGGTGCTGGAGCAGCAACGGCAGAAGGCTGTGAGAGCAGCGGGTACCTGGGGGCTGGGCAGGGCTGCAGGAGCTGCCCTGGGGCTCTGTCCCACACTCTGGGGCTCTGACCCACCCTGCTTCCCTGTTCCCCCCTGGTTCTCTGTGCCCCCCAGGAGCGCGAGGCCGCCTGGCAGGCAGAGCAGGAGCAGCTGCGCCTGCAGAAGGAGAAGGAGCTGGCCCGGCTCCGGGCCGTGCAGCAGCGGGCCCAGGACTGGCAGGCACAGCGGGTGAGTGGCCCAGGCACAGGTGCCACGCTGCCCTGCCACCCCGCCTGTGCCCAGCCCGGCCAAGGGGCAGCACAACACAGATGTGGGGGCTCTGCAGGAGCGGCCCCTGCAGCCAGGGCATGTCCTGGAGCCAAAGGCAGGGCCAAGGGCTGCCAGGGCTGCCCCGCAGGGAAGCCCAGCACTGTCCCCTGCTCGGGCAGGATGCTCTGAGGGAGAAGAGGAACCAGGACGTGGCAGCCCGGGAGTGGCGGCGGCGGGAGCTGCTTCAGGCGCGCAAGAAGGCCGAGCTGCAGCAGCAGCTGAGGCAGGAGCAGCTGCAGCAGGTGGCCCAGAAGCAGCAGTACCGGGCCATGCAGCTGCAGCAGGACCGCCGGGAATTCCAGAGGGTGCTCAGGTGAGGCACACGGGACTGAGGCATGGCTGTGGAGGTGGATGGGGGCTCCCAGTCCCAGTGGGTGGCTCTGGGGACTCCCACTTCCATCTGGTGTCTCTGAGGGCTCCCACTTCCATCTGGTGGCTCTCTGGGTTCCCAGTTCCAGCTGGTGGCTTTGGGTATCCCAGTTCCAGCAGTTGGTTCTTGGGTTCCCAGTTCCAGTGGGTGGCTCCGGGGTTCCCAGCCCCAGCTGATGGCTCTCAGGATCCCAGTTCCAGTGGGTGGCTCTGGGACTCCCAGTTCCAGCGGGTGGCTTCAGGGAGTTCCAATTCCAGCTGGTGGCTCTGGGGGTTCCCTGTTCAATCAGTTGGTTCTGGACACTCCCAATTCCAGTGCGTGGCTCTGGGACTCCCAGTTTCAGCAGGTGGCTCTGGGACTCCCAGTTTCAGTAGGTGGCTCTGGGGTTCCCAATTCCAGCAGGTGGCTCTGGGGTTCCCAGTCCCAGCAGCTGCCTCTGGGAGCTCCAGTGCCAGCCCAGCTGCTGTGCCAGGCATGGGGGGCTGTGTCGGGGTCCCTGAGCCAGCCCGGCTCTCCCGCAGAGCCCACCAGGGGCAGCTGGAGCGGGAGCAGCTGGAGCTGGAGTAGCGGGCGCTCCGGCAGCGCGCCTACGCCGAAGCTCTGTGGCGGCAGCAGCAGGTACAGCGGTAGCAGCGGCAGCCGGCGGCCTCCCTTGAGGAGGGCCGGTGGCAGCAACAGGAGGCCCGGCAGCGCGGCCAATGCCTCGCCCGCTTCAGCCAGCAGAAGCTGCAGGAGTTCAGGTCAGCGGTGCCCAGGCTTAGGCAGCGCTCTGTGTGCCCGCAGGAAGCCCTGAGAAAGGCCCAGATGGAGGAGCGGAGAAAGGCAGAGCTGGAGGACGAGAGGCAGCGCCGCAGAGACGCGGAGGAGGAGCTGCAGCACCAGGAGCAGGAGCTGCTGCAGCGGGTGGCGACGATGCGGCTGGAGCAGGAGGAAGAGATGCGCCAACTGAAGACGGTGGGACCGGCGCTCCCCGCTGTCCCCTGGCGCTGCCTGAGCCTGCCCCGCTCCTGGCGCTCCAGGCCCTTGCTCTGCTCACCCTGCCTGCCCGCTCCCTGTGCCCCAGCGTGGCCCCGAGCTGCTGAGCCCTCTTGTGCCCACAGCTCTTCCTCAATGCCAAGTGCAACCTGGTCCGGGATAGGCAGCTCCTGGAGAAGCGGCTGATCGACGACAAGGAGCTGGCGCAGGAGGAGCTGCGCCTGGACAGGATGATGCAAATGGAGCGGGACAAGGCATGGAGCTGCAGGAGGAGCTGGAGCACCGCAGGAAGCAGGAGCCGATCAGGTGGCCAGGAGGCTCCCTCTGCCCCACGCACGGGGCCGGCCCGTTCCAGGCACACCAGCCCTGGCCGTGCCGGCATCGCCGCTGGTGGCGAGCAGCACGGAGCCGTGGGGAACCCTTCTGCTCTCGTGTCCCAGAGCCAGGCAGGACATCGTGAAGCAGATGGAGCAGAACGCTGAGCAGCGGGCGCTGAGGGCCGAGGGCTGCACCAGGAGGGCCAGAGGCAGCTGGAGCACCTGCAGGAGATGAAGAGGGAGGATCGGAAGGTGGGAGCAGGGAGCAGGGCGCTACAGGGAGCTTTGCACCCGGCTGCAGAGGGATTGGCGCTGCTGGCTCAGCCACACGCGGGGCATGGGGACAGCAGCCAGCAGGGTCAGAGCTCTGGGCCCCTGGGGACTTTGTGGCATCTTGGCGAGGTGGCCCCAAAGCCTCCCTGCCCTGAGTGAGGAGGAGGAAGGAGCACTCCAGCCCTGCATGACATTTCCAGGCCTGGGAGCAGAAATGGGAGCAGCAAAGGCAAACCTTTGCTGAAATTCGACGTCTCAATGAGGAGAGCCAGTGGCTGAAGGCTCGGGAGCAGGAGCGGGAGAGGCTGGAGGAGGAGCGGGTGCTGGAGCAGCAACGGCAGAAGGCTGTGAGAGCAGCGGGTACCTGGGGGCTGGGCAGGGCTGCAGGAGCTGCCCTGGGGCTCTGTCCCACACTCTGGGGCTCTGACCCACCCTGCTTCCCTGTTCCCCCCTGGTTCTCTGTGCCCCCCAGGAGCGCGAGGCCGCCTGGCAGGCAGAGCAGGAGCAGCTGCGCCTGCAGAAGGAGAAGGAGCTGGCCCGGCTCCGGGCCGTGCAGCAGCGGGCCCAGGACTGGCAGGCACAGCGGGTGAGTGGCCCAGGCACAGGTGCCACGCTGCCCTGCCACCCCGCCTGTGCCCAGCCCGGCCAAGGGGCAGCACAACACAGATGTGGGGGCTCTGCAGGAGCGGCCCCTGCAGCCAGGGCATGTCCTGGAGCCAAAGGCAGGGCCAAGGGCTGCCAGGGCTGCCCCGCAGGGAAGCCCAGCACTGTCCCCTGCTCGGGCAGGATGCTCTGAGGGAGAAGAGGAACCAGGACGTGGCAGCCCGGGAGTGGCGGCGGCGGGAGCTGCTTCAGGCGCGCAAGAAGGCCGAGCTGCAGCAGCAGCTGAGGCAGGAGCAGCTGCAGCAGGTGGCCCAGAAGCAGCAGTACCGGGCCATGCAGCTGCAGCAGGACCGCCGGGAATTCCAGAGGGTGCTCAGGTGAGGCACACGGGACTGAGGCATGGCTGTGGAGGTGGATGGGGGCTCCCAGTCCCAGTGGGTGGCTCTGGGGACTCCCACTTCCATCTGGTGTCTCTGAGGGCTCCCACTTCCATCTGGTGGCTCTCTGGGTTCCCAGTTCCAGCTGGTGGCTTTGGGTATCCCAGTTCCAGCAGTTGGTTCTTGGGTTCCCAGTTCCAGTGGGTGGCTCCGGGGTTCCCAGCCCCAGCTGATGGCTCTCAGGATCCCAGTTCCAGTGGGTGGCTCTGGGACTCCCAGTTCCAGCGGGTGGCTTCAGGGAGTTCCAATTCCAGCTGGTGGCTCTGGGGGTTCCCTGTTCAATCAGTTGGTTCTGGACACTCCCAATTCCAGTGCGTGGCTCTGGGACTCCCAGTTTCAGCAGGTGGCTCTGGGACTCCCAGTTTCAGTAGGTGGCTCTGGGGTTCCCAATTCCAGCAGGTGGCTCTGGGGTTCCCAGTCCCAGCAGCTGCCTCTGGGAGCTCCAGTGCCAGCCCAGCTGCTGTGCCAGGCATGGGGGGCTGTGTCGGGGTCCCTGAGCCAGCCCGGCTCTCCGCAGAGCCCACCAGGGGCAGCTGGAGCGGGAGCAGCTGGAGCTGGAGTAGCGGGCGCTCCGGCAGCGCGCCTACGCCGAAGCTCTGTGGCGGCAGCAGCAGGTACAGCGGTAGCAGCGGCAGCCGGCGGCCTCCCTTGAGGAGGGCCGGTGGCAGCAACAGGAGGCCCGGCAGCGCGGCCAATGCCTCGCCCGCTTCAGCCAGCAGAAGCTGCAGGAGTTCAGGTCAGCGGTGCCCAGGCTTAGGCAGCGCTCTGTGTGCCCGCAGGAAGCCCTGAGAAAGGCCCAGATGGAGGAGCGGAGAAAGGCAGAGCTGGAGGACGAGAGGCAGCGCCGCAGAGACGCGGAGGAGGAGCTGCAGCACCAGGAGCAGGAGCTGCTGCAGCGGGTGGCGACGATGCGGCTGGAGCAGGAGGAAGAGATGCGCCAACTGAAGACGGTGGGACCGGCGCTCCCCGCTGTCCCCTGGCGCTGCCTGAGCCTGCCCCGCTCTGGCGCTCCAGGCCCTTGCTCTGCTCACCCTGCCCTGCCCGCTCCCTGTGCCCCAGCGTGGCCCGAGCTGCTGAGCCCTCTTGTGCCCACAGCTCTTCCTCAATGCCAAGTGCAACCTGGTCCGGGATAGGCAGCTCCTGGAGAAGCGGCTGATCGACGACAAGGAGCTGGCGCAGGAGGAGCTGCGCCTGGACAGGATGATGCAAATGGAGCGGGACAAGGGCATGGAGCTGCAGGAGGAGCTGGAGCACCGCAGGAAGCAGGAGCCGATCAGGTGGCCAGGAGGCTCCCTCTGCCCCACGCACGGGGCCGGCCCGTTCCAGGCACACCAGCCCTGGCCGTGCCGGCATCGCCGCGGTGGCGAGCAGCACGGAGCCGTGGGGAACCCTTCTGCTCTCGTGTCCCAGAGCCAGGCAGGACATCGTGAAGCAGATGGAGCAGAACGCTGAGCAGCGGGCGCTGAGGGCCGAGGGCTGCACCAGGAGGGCCAGAGGCAGCTGGAGCACCTGCAGGAGATGAAGAGGGAGGATCGGAAGGTGGGAGCAGGGAGCAGGGCGCTACAGGGAGCTTTGCACCCGGCTGCAGAGGGATTGGCGCTGCTGGCTCAGCCACACGCGGGGCATGGGGACAGCAGCCAGCAGGGTCAGAGCTCTGGGCCCCTGGGGACTTTGTGGCATCTTGGCGAGGTGGCCCCAAAGCCTCCCTGCCCTGAGTGAGGAGGAGGAAGGAGCACTCCAGCCCTGCATGACATTTCCAGGCCTGGGAGCAGAAATGGGAGCAGCAAAGGCAAACCTTTGCTGAAATTCGACGTCTCAATGAGGAGAGCCAGTGGCTGAAGGCTCGGGAGCAGGAGCGGGAGAGGCTGGAGGAGGAGCGGGTGCTGGAGCAGCAACGGCAGAAGGCTGTGAGAGCAGCGGGTACCTGGGGGCTGGGCAGGGCTGCAGGAGCTGCCCTGGGGCTCTGTCCCACACTCTGGGGCTCTGACCCACCCTGCTTCCCTGTTCCCCCCTGGTTCTCTGTGCCCCCCAGGAGCGCGAGGCCGCCTGGCAGGCAGAGCAGGAGCAGCTGCGCCTGCAGAAGGAGAAGGAGCTGGCCCGGCTCCGGGCCGTGCAGCAGCGGGCCCAGGACTGGCAGGCACAGCGGGTGAGTGGCCCAGGCACAGGTGCCACGCTGCCCTGCCACCCCGCCTGTGCCCAGCCCGGCCAAGGGGCAGCACAACACAGATGTGGGGGCTCTGCAGGAGCGGCCCCTGCAGCCAGGGCATGTCCTGGAGCCAAAGGCAGGGCCAAGGGCTGCCAGGGCTGCCCGCAGGGAAGCCCAGCACTGTCCCCTGCTCGGGCAGGATGCTCTGAGGGAGAAGAGGAACCAGGACGTGGCAGCCCGGGAGTGGCGGCGGCGGGAGCTGCTTCAGGCGCGCAAGAAGGCCGAGCTGCAGCAGCAGCTGAGGCAGGAGCAGCTGCAGCAGGTGGCCCAGAAGCAGCAGTACCGGGCCATGCAGCTGCAGCAGGACCGCCGGGAATTCCAGAGGGTGCTCAGGTGAGGCACACGGGACTGAGGCATGGCTGTGGAGGTGGATGGGGGCTCCCAGTCCCAGTGGGTGGCTCTGGGGACTCCCACTTCCATCTGGTGTCTCTGAGGGCTCCCACTTCCATCTGGTGGCTCTCTGGGTTCCCAGTTCCAGCTGGTGGCTTTGGGTATCCCAGTTCCAGCAGTTGGTTCTTGGGTTCCCAGTTCCAGTGGGTGGCTCCGGGGTTCCCAGCCCCAGCTGATGGCTCTCAGGATCCCAGTTCCAGTGGGTGGCTCTGGGACTCCCAGTTCCAGCGGGTGGCTTCAGGGAGTTCCAATTCCAGCTGGTGGCTCTGGGGGTTCCCTGTTCAATCAGTTGGTTCTGGACACTCCCAATTCCAGTGCGTGGCTCTGGGACTCCCAGTTTCAGCAGGTGGCTCTGGGACTCCCAGTTTCAGTAGGTGGCTCTGGGGTTCCCAATTCCAGCAGGTGGCTCTGGGGTTCCCAGTCCCAGCAGCTGCCTCTGGGAGCTCCAGTGCCAGCCCAGCTGCTGTGCCAGGCATGGGGGGCTGTGTCGGGGTCCCTGAGCCAGCCCGGCTCTCCCGCAGAGCCCACCAGGGGCAGCTGGAGCGGGAGCAGCTGGAGCTGGAGTAGCGGGCGCTCCGGCAGCGCGCCTACGCCGAAGCTCTGTGGCGGCAGCAGCAGGTACAGCGGTAGCAGCGGCAGCCGGCGGCCTCCCTTGAGGAGGGCCGGTGGCAGCAACAGGAGGCCCGGCAGCGCGGCCAATGCCTCGCCCGCTTCAGCCAGCAGAAGCTGCAGGAGTTCAGGTCAGCGGTGCCCAGGCTTAGGCAGCGCTCTGTGTGCCCGCAGGAAGCCCTGAGAAAGGCCCAGATGGAGGAGCGGAGAAAGGCAGAGCTGGAGGACGAGAGGCAGCGCCGCAGAGACGCGGAGGAGGAGCTGCAGCACCAGGAGCAGGAGCTGCTGCAGCGGGTGGCGACGATGCGGCTGGAGCAGGAGGAAGAGATGCGCCAACTGAAGACGGTGGGACCGGCGCTCCCCGCTGTCCCCTGGCGCTGCCTGAGCCTGCCCCGCTCCTGGCGCTCCAGGCCCTTGCTCTGCTCACCCTGCCCTGCCCGCTCCCTGTGCCCCAGCGTGGCCCCGAGCTGCTGAGCCCTCTTGTGCCCACAGCTCTTCCTCAATGCCAAGTGCAACCTGGTCCGGGATAGGCAGCTCCTGGAGAAGCGGCTGATCGACGACAAGGAGCTGGCGCAGGAGGAGCTGCGCCTGGACAGGATGATGCAAATGGAGCGGGACAAGGGCATGGAGCTGCAGGAGGAGCTGGAGCACGCAGGAAGCAGGAGCCGATCAGGTGGCCAGGAGGCTCCCTCTGCCCCACGCACGGGGCCGGCCCGTTCCAGGCACACCAGCCCTGGCCGTGCCGGCATCGCCGCGGTGGCGAGCAGCACGGAGCCGTGGGGAACCCTTCTGCTCTCGTGTCCCAGAGCCAGGCAGGACATCGTGAAGCAGATGGAGCAGAACGCTGAGCAGCGGGCGCTGAGGGCCGAGGGCTGCACCAGGAGGGCCAGAGGCAGCTGGAGCACCTGCAGGAGATGAAGAGGGAGGATCGGAAGGTGGGAGCAGGGAGCAGGGCGCTACAGGGAGCTTTGCACCCGGCTGCAGAGGGATTGGCGCTGCTGGCTCAGCCACACGCGGGGCATGGGGACAGCAGCCAGCAGGGTCAGAGCTCTGGGCCCCTGGGGACTTTGTGGCATCTTGGCGAGGTGGCCCCAAAGCCTCCCTGCCCTGAGTGAGGAGGAGGAAGGAGCACTCCAGCCCTGCATGACATTTCCAGGCCTGGGAGCAGAAATGGGAGCAGCAAAGGCAAACCTTTGCTGAAATTCGACGTCTCAATGAGGAGAGCCAGTGGCTGAAGGCTCGGGAGCAGGAGCGGGAGAGGCTGGAGGAGGAGCGGGTGCTGGAGCAGCAACGGCAGAAGGCTGTGAGAGCAGCGGGTACCTGGGGGCTGGGCAGGGCTGCAGGAGCTGCCCTGGGGCTCTGTCCCACACTCTGGGGCTCTGACCCACCCTGCTTCCCTGTTCCCCCCTGGTTCTCTGTGCCCCCCAGGAGCGCGAGGCCGCCTGGCAGGCAGAGCAGGAGCAGCTGCGCCTGCAGAAGGAGAAGGAGCTGGCCCGGCTCCGGGCCGTGCAGCAGCGGGCCCAGGACTGGCAGGCACAGCGGGTGAGTGGCCCAGGCACAGGTGCCACGCTGCCCTGCCACCCCGCCTGTGCCCAGCCCGGCCAAGGGGCAGCACAACACAGATGTGGGGGCTCTGCAGGAGCGGCCCCTGCAGCCAGGGCATGTCCTGGAGCCAAAGGCAGGGCCAAGGGCTGCCAGGGCTGCCCGCAGGGAAGCCCAGCACTGTCCCCTGCTCGGGCAGGATGCTCTGAGGGAGAAGAGGAACCAGGACGTGGCAGCCCGGGAGTGGCGGCGGCGGGAGCTGCTTCAGGCGCGCAAGAAGGCCGAGCTGCAGCAGCAGCTGAGGCAGGAGCAGCTGCAGCAGGTGGCCCAGAAGCAGCAGTACCGGGCCATGCAGCTGCAGCAGGACCGCCGGGAATTCCAGAGGGTGCTCAGGTGAGGCACACGGGACTGAGGCATGGCTGTGGAGGTGGATGGGGGCTCCCAGTCCCAGTGGGTGGCTCTGGGGACTCCCACTTCCATCTGGTGTCTCTGAGGGCTCCCACTTCCATCTGGTGGCTCTCTGGGTTCCCAGTTCCAGCTGGTGGCTTTGGGTATCCCAGTTCCAGCAGTTGGTTCTTGGTTCCCAGTTCCAGTGGGTGGCTCCGGGGTTCCCAGCCCCAGCTGATGGCTCTCAGGATCCCAGTTCCAGTGGGTGGCTCTGGGACTCCCAGTTCCAGCGGGTGGCTTCAGGGAGTTCCAATTCCAGCTGGTGGCTCTGGGGGTTCCCTGTTCAATCAGTTGGTTCTGGACACTCCCAATTCCAGTGCAGTGGCTCTGGGACTCCCAGTTTCAGCAGGTGGCTCTGGGACTCCCAGTTTCAGTAGGTGGCTCTGGGGTTCCCAATTCCAGCAGGTGGCTCTGGGGTTCCCAGTCCCAGCAGCTGCCTCTGGGAGCTCCAGTGCCAGCCCAGCTGCTGTGCCAGGCATGGGGGGCTGTGTCGGGGTCCCTGAGCCAGCCCGGCTCTCCCGCAGAGCCCACCAGGGGCAGCTGGAGCGGGAGCAGCTGGAGCTGGAGTAGCGGGCGCTCCGGCAGCGCGCCTACGCCGAAGCTCTGTGGCGGCAGCAGCAGGTACAGCGGTAGCAGCGGCAGCCGGCGGCCTCCCTTGAGGAGGGCCGGTGGCAGCAACAGGAGGCCCGGCAGCGCGGCCAATGCCTCGCCCGCTTCAGCCAGCAGAAGCTGCAGGAGTTCAGGTCAGCGGTGCCCAGGCTTAGGCAGCGCTCTGTGTGCCCGCAGGAAGCCCTGAGAAAGGCCCAGATGGAGGAGCGGAGAAAGGCAGAGCTGGAGGACGAGAGGCAGCGCCGCAGAGACGCGGAGGAGGAGCTGCAGCACCAGGAGCAGGAGCTGCTGCAGCGGGTGGCGACGATGCGGCTGGAGCAGGAGGAAGAGATGCGCCAACTGAAGACGGTGGGACCGGCGCTCCCCGCTGTCCCCTGGCGCTGCCTGAGCCTGCCCCGCTCCTGGCGCTCCAGGCCCTTGCTCTGCTCACCCTGCCCTGCCCGCTCCCTGTGCCCCAGCGTGGCCCCGAGCTGCTGAGCCCTCTTGTGCCCACAGCTCTTCCTCAATGCCAAGTGCAACCTGGTCCGGGATAGGCAGCTCCTGGAGAAGCGGCTGATCGACGACAAGGAGCTGGCGCAGGAGGAGCTGCGCCTGGACAGGATGATGCAAATGGAGCGGGACAAGGGCATGGAGCTGCAGGAGGAGCTGGAGCACCGCAGGAAGCAGGAGCCGATCAGGTGGCCAGGAGGCTCCCTCTGCCCCACGCACGGGGCCGGCCCGTTCCAGGCACACCAGCCCTGGCCGTGCCGGCATCGCCGCGGTGGCGAGCAGCACGGAGCCGTGGGGAACCCTTCTGCTCTCGTGTCCCAGAGCCAGGCAGGACATCGTGAAGCAGATGGAGCAGAACGCTGAGCAGCGGGCGCTGAGGGCCGAGGGCTGCACCAGGAGGGCCAGAGGCAGCTGGAGCACCTGCAGGAGATGAAGAGGGAGGATCGGAAGGTGGGAGCAGGGAGCAGGGCGCTACAGGGAGCTTTGCACCCGGCTGCAGAGGGATTGGCGCTGCTGGCTCAGCCACACGCGGGGCATGGGGACAGCAGCCAGCAGGGTCAGAGCTCTGGGCCCCTGGGGACTTTGTGGCAATCTTGGCGAGGTGGCCCCAAAGCCTCCCTGCCCTGAGTGAGGAGGAGGAAGGAGCACTCCAGCCCTGCATGACATTTCCAGGCCTGGGAGCAGAAATGGGAGCAGCAAAGGCAAACCTTTGCTGAAATTCGACGTCTCAATGAGGAGAGCCAGTGGCTGAAGGCTCGGGGCAGGAGCGGGAGAGGCTGGAGGAGGAGCGGGTGCTGGAGCAGCAACGGCAGAAGGCTGTGAGAGCAGCGGGTACCTGGGGGCTGGGCAGGGCTGCAGGAGCTGCCCTGGGGCTCTGTCCACACTCTGGGGCTCTGACCCACCCTGCTTCCCTGTTCCCCCTGGTTCTCTGTGCCCCCAGGAGCGCGAGGCCGCCTGGCAGGCAGAGCAGGAGCAGCTGCGCCTGCAGAAGGAGAAGGAGCTGGCCCGGCTCGGGCCGTGCAGCAGCGGGCCCAGGACTGGCAGGCACGGGTCGGTGAGTGGCCCAGGCACAGGTTGCCACGCTGCCCTGCCACCCGCCTGTGCCCAGCCCGGCCAAGGGGCAGCACAACACAGATGTGGGGGCTCTGCAGGAGCGGCCCTGCAGCCAGGGCATGTCCTGGAGCCAAAGGCAGGGCCAAGGGCTGCCAGGGCTGCCCCGCAGGGAAGCCCAGCACTGTCCCCTGCTCGGGCAGGATGCTCTGAGGGAGAAGAGGAACCAGGACGTGGCAGCCCGGGAGTGGCGGCGGCGGGAGCTGCTTCAGGCGCGCAAGAAGGCCGAGCTGCAGCAGCAGTGAGGCAGGAGCAGCTGCAGCAGGTGGCCAGAGCAGCAGTACCGGGCCATGCAGCTGCAGCAGGACCGCCGGGAATTCCAGAGGGTGCTCAGGTGAGGCACACGGACTGAGGCATGGCTGTGGGAGGTGGATGGGGGCTCCAGTCCCAGTGGGTGGCTCTGGGGACTCCCACTTCCATCTGGTGCTCTGAGGGCTCCCACTTCCATCTGGTGGCTCTCTGGGTTCCCAGTTCCAGTGGTGGCTTTGGGTATCCAGTTCCAGCAGTGGTTCTTGGGTTCCAGTTTCAGTGGGTGGCTCCGGGGTTCCCAGCCCAGCTGATGGCTCTCAGGATCCCCGTTCCAGTGGGTGGCTCTGGGACTCCCGTTCCAGCGGGTGGCTTCAGGGAGTTCCAATTCCAGCTGGTGGCTGGGGGGTTCCCTGTTCAATCAGTTGGGTTTTGGACACTCCCAATTCCAGTGCGTGGCTCTGGGACTCCCGTTTCAGCAGGTGCTCTGGGACTCCCAGTTTCAGTAGGTGGCTCTGGGTTCCCAATTCCAGCAGGTGGCTCTGGGTCCCAGTCCCAGCATGCCTCTGGAGCTCCAGTGCCAGCCCAGCGCTGTGCCAGGCTGGGGGCTGTGTCGGGGTCCCTGAGCCCAGCCGGCTCCCCGCAGAGCACCAGGGGCGCTGGAGCGGGGCAGCTGGAGCTGGAGTAGCGGCGTCCGCAGCGCGCCACGCGAAGCTCTGTGGCGGCAGCAGCAGGTACAGCGGTAGCAGCGGCAGCCGGCGGCCTCCTTGAGGAGGGCCGGTGGCAGCACAGGAGGCCCGGCAGCGCGGCCAATGCCTCGCCGCTTCAGCAGCAGAAGCTGCAGGAGTTCAGGTCAGCGGTGCCAGGCTAGGCAGCGCTCTGGTGCCGCGGGAAGCCTGAAGGCCAATGGAGGAGCGGGAGAAAGGCAGAGTGGAGGACGAGAGGCAGCGCCGCAGAGACCGGAGAGGAGCTGCAGCACCAGGTCAAGCTGCTGCACGGGTTGGCGACGATGCGGCTGGAGCAGGAGGAAGAGATGCGCCAACTGAAGACGTGGGACCGGCGCTCCCGCTGTCCCCTGCGCTGCCTGAGCCTGCCCGCTCCTGGCGCTCCGGCCTTGCTCTCCACCTGCCCTCCCGCTCCCCTGTGCCCAGCGGGCCCCGAGCTGCTGAGCCCTCTTGGCCACAGCTCTTCTCAATGCCAAGTTGCAACCTGGTCCGGGATAGGCAGCTCCTGGAGAAGGGGCTGATCGACGACAAGGAGCTGGCGCAGGAGGAGCTGCGCCTGGACAGGATGATGCAAATGGAGCGGGACAAGGCATGGCAGCTGGCAGGAGGGAGATAGGTGGCCAGGAGGCTCCTCTGCCCCACGCCGGGCCGGCCCGTTCCGGCACACCAGCCCTGGCCGTGCCGGCATCGCGCGGTGGCGAGCAGCACGGAGCCGTGGGGAACCCTTCTGCTCGTGCCAGAGCAGGCAGGACATCGTGAAGCAGATGGAGCAGAACGTGAGCAGGGGCGCTGAGGGCCGAGGGCTGCACCAGGAGGGCCAGAGGCAGTGAGCACCTGCAGGAGATGAAGAGGGAGGATCGGAAGGTGGGAGCAGGGAGCAGGGCGCTACAGGGAGCTTTGCACCCGGCTGCAGAGGGATTGGCGCTGCTGGCTCAGCCACACGCGGGGCATGGGGACAGCAGCCAGCAGGTCAGAGCTCTGGGCCCCTGGGGACTTTGTGGCATCTGGCGAGGTGGCCCCAAAGCCTCCCTGCCCTGAGTGAGGAGAGGAAGGGCACCCAGCCCTGCATGACATTTCCAGGCCTGGGAGCGAAATGGGAGCAGCAAGGCAAACTTGCTGAAATTCGCTCAAAGGAAAGCAGTGAAGGGGAGGCGGAGAGCGGTGACACAAGGAGGGGAGCGGCGGGTGCAGGCGCAGGCTGGCTGCAGGGCAAGTCGTCCTGCCGGCCCCGCCAGCCGCGGCGCGAGCGCGGCGCAGAGTGGGGCCCGCCCGCCCAGGCAGGACACGTAGTGGGAGCACAGGGCGCTGGCCACTGCGGCGCGCGGCAGCAGAGAAGGGGTGCAGAGCGCGCCAGGCTTTGACCGCAGGGAGCGCGGCTCCCACGCTGGGGCAGAGCCGGGAGCGGCCCCGGGATTGGCGCGGGAGCGCAAGAGAGCACACCTGACACAGCCTGGCATGCAAGCACCTTTCGAAGAGCAGGGAACGGGTGAGCTCGGAGCAAGGGAAGGCTGGGGGGGGTGGGCACCAGGCTTGGCCTCCTGGCTGGCCCTTCATGTCGGGGCTCGTACGGCTGTCCGTTCGCTGGTCTGTCCCAGGGGGCCGGCAGCACAGCCGCCCAGAGGGGGCTGGGCCCGTCACGGCAGGATCCAGGGTGTGGGCCTCAGCTGCACCCCGCGCGGGACCACAGGTGGCGGGACCCTCAGTGCCTGGCAAACGCAGGCTGGTCCAGCCCAGTGCCGGGCGCCAGGGGGGCTGGCGGGGGGCGCGGCGGCTCTCGCGGCACCGGCGCGAGCGAAGGTGAGAGGGGCCCGACGCGTCGCACCGTGCGGCGCGATTCAGGGTGCAGGCACCGGCGCTCTTGAGGAGGGTCAGCCAGGGGCTGGACCCCTTCCACGTCGGAGCTCCTCATGGCTTCTGGTCCAGGCTGGACCCATAAGGGGCAGCAGGGGGCCCGGCCGGAGCTGAGCCCGGCAGTCCAGGGGTGCGATCGTAGGGGAGATCAATAGCGGTGCGGGCCTGTCCTGCTGCCCCCGGCTGGCCGCCCGCGCGGCCGGCCCCAGATAGTCTGTCCCATCCAGCAGTGCCGGTCCCGTAGACGGGCGCAGAGGCAGGGGGCTGCGCCTGACGGTGCAGACACAGGGCGGGGACGCGGAGAGGCCGTGGCGCGCCTCCCAGCCGTCGGGCGTAGCACACCCGGCCCCCCTTGGAGGGGCAGCACGGCCGGCTCTGCCCGCAGCCAGCAGCTGAAAGGCACGTGAGCAGCGCTGGCGCGCCCGGAGCAGGCGGGAGCACGGAGAGAAGAGGCGAAGTGAGGGGAGCGCGCACAGGCGCCTGCAGGGTGGCGTGCTGAGCGGGGATGGCAGAAGGGCGGTCACTGCCCCTGGCTTGTGCTCTGCGTAGCCCTCCTGCACGAGCCTGCCCCGCTGCCGCTGAGCATGTCAGCTTCTATGACGTCCAAGGGAGCTGGGAAGCTGGAGAGGAGTGGGAGAGGCGTGGACGACAAAGCGGGAAGGCGGAGCTCAGGTGGGCCGCCCCCGCCCCCGTTCTCCCCCTCTGGCCCGGACGCCGGGCGCCAGGAGCGGACCCTCGCTCGGAGGACGGCCGGGCTGAGCACGGCAGGCCGGGGGGCAGAGGCCAGCGCACCTCGGGAGGGAGACAAGGTGGGCGCAGGAGGGCTGACGGCAAGTGGCGGCGCCAAGGCAGGGCGCCCCAGGGCACCGCCCCTGGGGTTGCCTGGAGGCCCGCCCGGAGGGGAGGGGGCCAGCCGAGAACGGCTGAGAGAAAGGCAGAGGCATCGATGCCTAGGAGGCCGGGCGGGCGGGAGGCGGAGGCGGGTGGGGGGGAGCTAGCAGGTCTGGGGCTCACTCGGCCGGCTCCACTTGGGCTCTGTCTCTGTCTGGTTGGTCCAGCGGCTTGCACAGGTGCCGGAAGCGCGGTCCGCCGTCAGGGCGGAGCCAGCGGTGGCCAGGTCACCTGTCCTGCCGTCACGTGCACCAACAGATGGGGGCCTCAGAGGCTGGCCATCTGGGCGGGCCAGGGCTCGGCCCTCCGCTGGCCCTGCAACCGATGCGGCGGGGTGGGGCCGAGCCACGCGGAGCCCACAGGCAGCTGGGGAGCGGGGAAGCGCTCGGGCCTCGCGAACCGGGGGGGTAGGAGGCACCGGGTCTTGGGCCGGTGGGCACGAGCCCCACGGCATGCGCCCCCTCCCGAGCTCGGTTCAGTCCGCGGCTTTGGGCGCCGGTGCCGGCCCGAAGGCGGGGAGCAGGTGACAGAGCAGCCGGAGGGAGTCCCGGGGGCTCACGGTGGTCGGGGCGGAAGGTGCGCCAACAATGAGCGCCCGGCCCTGCGCGGCCTCCCCCTGTCGCTCTGTCCCCGCCGTCCCTGGCCGCCCCAGCTGCCTCTGTCCAGCTTCCCATGCGTCAAGGGGGCGTCCTGACGGCTCGCGAGACGGGCAGGAGAGCGCGACGGATGGCGGGAGGGCAGGGCGCAGAGGAGGGCAGGAGGCCCCCCGCGGGCCCGTCCGCACCCTGCCTGCCCTGCCGCGTGGGAGACGCGTGAGCTGTGTCCCAGAGCAGAAGGAGTGGAGGAGCGAGGGGCGGGCAGGCGCAAGAGCAGGCTGAGACCGCAGAATGAGAGGGGTGAAGGTGACAGGAGAGGGTCGGACTCACGGGGATTGCTCGCACCGTGCTGCGCGCGGCGTTGGCCTGGGCTGGGCTTGCGAGTGGCCCACTCCCGGGAGAGGCACTCCCCCTGCATGCATCCGGCGGGAGATGGAGACGGCAACCTTGCGCGAGTCCTGAAGAGATGCAAGGCGGACAGGGGAGCTGGAGAGAGATGAGCGAGGAAGGAGGAGCCTACGGGGGCAGTGCGCTCCCTGCCCCCACCGGCCTTCCCACCCCTCCTGCCCGCTGCCCCGGCGAGCGCGGGCGGGACCGCTGTCCCAGAGAGGATCGTAGGCGTGGACAGCGGCAGGGGCCGGGCGAGGGTCCCAGAGGCCAGGCCTGCACCGCAGTGCCAGCGGCAAGGGAGCAGACGGGGCTCAGGAGCGCCCCGCGCAGGGTTGCGGCTGGCGCCAAGGCGGCTGGGGCGCAGCAAGTCACCTGCCTGGGCTGTGCTCTGGGAGGGGACCAGGCTCCGCCGAGGGGGGGGAGGGCCCCAGCCGCAGAATTCCAGCTGGAGCAGATGGGAGAGCACTGCGAGTCCAAGAGAGACCGGCTGAAGCTCGGGCAGGAGCGGGGAGTGAGAGGGGGTGTGGCACACGGCACTGGGAGCGCGGGATGGGGGCGCCAGGGTGGCCTGGCTCCCCCTCTGGGCCTGACCCCCCTTCGTCCCCCCGTTCCTTGGCCGGAGCCGCTGCAGCAGAGCTGGCCTTCAGTAGAGGTGGCCCGGTCCGCCGCAACGGGCCCAGGATGCAGTCAGGTGGTCCGCCAGTCCACGGCTCGATCCTCAGCCGGCCAGGGGCCCGCAACCAGTTGTGGGGGCCCAACGCCTGGCCGGCTCCTGCAGCAGGCCAGGGCTCCAGTTCGAGGGAGCCGCCATCCGTGGCGGGTCCAGAGAGACGGACTGGCAGCCCGAGTGCGGCGCGGGGGCTGGCGAGGGCCGAGCGCCGCCTCGCAGAGCCCAGCAGGGGCAGAGAGACATCGGCTGAGTAGGGACGCGTCCGGGGCCAGGGAGGCGCTGGGCAGCTGGAGTAGGGCCCCGCCCTCTTGGGCTCCCCACGGGGCCGGAGGGCCATCTCTGCCTCGCCCAGTTCCAGGGTGCTGGTACGGTCCAGCTTGGTCCTTGGTCCCGCAGGAGCCCGTGCCCAGCAGCGGAAAGGCAGACGAGTCAGGGGCCGGACCGGGGTGCTCAGGAGGCTTCAGCGGTGGCCGTCGCTGTACAGTGGGAACCCAATAGGGTGGCGGGCTCCCGTTCGCGGCCTGGCTCCCCGTCTGGGCTCGGTCCATTCCACGCTGCCGTCCCGTCCCACTGCCCTCTGGAGCCCGTGCCCACTCTTCAGCAGGGGGGCGTGGTCCGGAAGGCCTCCCGAGAACCGGCTGAGCAGAGCTGGCGGAGAGCGCGCGGAGGGCTACGAAGGGCGGAGACAGAGGTGCAGGAGCCGGGGCCGGGGCCGGCACACGGGGCCGGCCCGGCCAGCCCCCGCTGCCACGCGCGGGAGCCAGGAGCCGTGGCAGCCTTCGCTCGGTCCCGCAGAAGCCCTGAAAGCGAGGAGAGCGAGAAAGCGGCGGAGGGGCACCGAGGGCGGGAGGGAGCCCGCAGGAAGAGGGCGGGGTGGGACAGGGCGGGCGAGGAGATGCGCCACTGCGAGGGCGCGCTGCCGCCCCCGGCGGCGAGCCGCCGTCCTGGCCCGGGCCTTGCTCTCAGTGGCCCACCCGTCCCGTGGCGAGGCTCAGCCCTCTTGACATTTCCAGCCGGCAACTGGCGAAGGCACTTGAAATGCTTCAAGAGAAGAGCTGCGGGAGCTGCGCGGACGAGATGAGAGGGGAGGGCTGGATGCAGAGAGGCACGAGAAGCGAGACAGGGCCGGGCTCCCTGCCGCCGGGCGCCCTGGCCCCCCCTCGGCCGACCCCGCTGCGTCCCCCGGGCTGGGGCCCGCCGGGCCGCAGGCAGACGAGCAGGCCGCGAGAGAGGGCTGGCCGGGGCTGCAGGGGCCAAGGAGCTGGGCACTGCAGGTGAGGGAGGAAGGGACGGCGCCCTCCACGCTTGCCCCGGCGCAAGGGGGCCCTGGGGGGCCCAGGGGCCCTGGCCAGCCAGCGGCAAGCTGGCCCGCTGGGCCTGCGGCCCCAAAGCCTCCCTCCCTGGAGGAGGAGGAGAAAGACAGGACTTCGCCGGGAGTGGGCGCAGGCACCTGCAATGCCGCTCAGAGAGCGGCGGAAGCTGGAGGGCGAGAGCAAGACCGGCCTGGAGCGCAACGGGACGCGGGACAGGGGTCCGTGGGACGGGAGGCTGGCTTGACTGGGGCTACCCCTGTCCGTCCCCTTCCTGGCCGAGGCCACTCCTCGGGTCGGCCGTCCGCGGTGAGGTCCCGTCCGGCTGCGGGCCGATGCAGGGGCGGGTGCCAGGCCCAGTGGCCTCATCCACCGGCTTGCACCCGCCAGGGAGCCAACAGTGTGGGCTCTGGGGGCCCTCAGTGTCCTGACAGCAGCCAGGTGCCGGGCTCCCCGCGGGAGCCCGCTGCCCTCGAGGTGGCTCTGGGAATCCAGCGCCGGGGGCCGCAGCGCTCGGGGCCCAGCAGCCCACTGCGCCAGGCAGGGCGTGGCGGGGCCCGACCACCGGCCTCGCCGCAAGGCCATCCAGGGGCTGGAGGCGGAGAGCGGCGGTGAGGCTCAGTCAGGGCCGACCCCCACGGCTCTGGGGCCCCATCACGGGCTCGGGTCCGTCCCTTGGGGGGCCGTCAGCAGGCGGCCGCCGGTGCTCCGTGCCAAGCCCCAGGATGCCGCCAGGTCAGTCGTGGTGCCGGGAACTAAGCCGTGGCAGGAGAATCAGCTGGGCCGGGGTCCCGCAATCGGGGCTCCCAACAGCGGTTGCTTCAGCGGGTGCCTGGGCTCCAGTAGAGGGGCCTGGATCATTCGCGGGCTCCGGTTCCCGCCCACTGCCCGCTCCGGTCCGCCCTCTCTGCCAGCGCTGTCGGTCCTGGCCCACGGCCCGCACCCCAGCTGGCGACAGCTTCTAATGCAGGCTCCGGCCGTCGCGGCGTGGGCGAGCAGCGGAGAGCGGGCCTGAGGGCGTGGCAGAGGAGGCGGCGCGGGCAAATGCGCGCGCCAGGAGCTGAGAGCAGAGCGTCCAGGTGGCAGCCTTCCCCGCACCGGAAGGCCCGTGGGACAAAAGGCCGCAGGCGGCCCGCCGCGGGGGGCAGCACGAGCGGAGCTCTAGCGGGCCGAGCGGCTGGCAGGAAGGAGCGAACGAAAGGTGGCCGGGCCCGGCCCCGGCGCGCGAGCGCCCGCCTGGGTCAGGCTGCGAGGCGCCCGCCTTCCAGCTGCCCGGCTGCAGATTTGCCCGCCTCCCAGCCAGGAACCGCCGGAAGGCAGCCTGGGCGCTGACAGGACTTGGCGAGGGCCCACGTTGCAAATGAGGGGGAAAGGAGACGCCCGGATGATCCCAGGCGGAGCGAAAGGGCAGAGGCACCTTGCCGACGGCGCCCATAGGACCAGCCTGGGTGGCGGCAGCGGGGCGAGAGACGGGCGTGGGAACCACGGCAGGCAGAGCAGCGGGACCTGGGTGCAGGCAGGAGCTGAGGCTCCCCTGGGGCCGCCACCGTGCCGGCCCTGGTCCCTGCAGGAGGGAGGCCGCGGGCAGAGCAGGGCAGCTCCGCTGCAGAGGGATGGCGGCGGCTCGCCCACGCGGGGCAGGACGCAGCCACGTGAGTGCCCCGGACTGTGCACTGCATGCCCCAGCCTCCGCCCGGAGGGAGAAGAGAGTGGGCCTGCAGACGGCCGGCAGAAGGGAGCCAAAGGCAGGCAGCTGCAGCGTCCAGGAAGCCATGCTAGCTCGGCAGGACGGAGTGAGAGGACGTGTGGCAACCGAAGCGGAGGCAGCGGGACTGGGGGAGGCCAGCTCAGAGGCTGGGCGCCCACGGTTGCCCACCGCTCCTGCCTGTCGGCCCCGGAATCAGGCGCGGCAGGGAGGACACGGGGCGGGGAGGCTGGCCCCGCCGGGGGCGGGCCACTCACTGGGTGAGGGCCCACACGTCAGTGCCTGGTCCCGCCGTGGCAGGGCAGTCACAGGTTGGGGTCTCAGGGGCCCCTCCGGGCTTCCGCCAAGGCAGGGCCAGTCCAGGGTGCCCGGGCACCGTCCCGCGGGGGCTCGGGGAGAACGGCGGGGTCCCGATCGTGTCTGCCTCATCGGAGTGGCCGGCCCATAGCAGGGCCGGACAGTGCCAAGGCTCGGGCCATCCAGCTAGGCCGCGGTTCCAGAGTGCCTGAGACCGGCAGGCATGCTGTGGAGGATGGGGGGCGTCGGGGTCCTGGGCTCCCACTCCGGGCCTGGGGCACACGGTGTTGGGCCCATTCCAGGGGCTTGGACCCAGTCGCGTGGTCGGGTCATCAGGGGGGCCGGGGCCCCCCTGAGGCGGACAACAGGGGCCGGGACCCCATCCGCGCTTCAGGAGGCTCGGGTTGGTCGGGTCCCGGTTGACTTGGTCTGGACCCTAACCAGTGGTGGGACAGTCAGCGGGCGGGCCCCGTCAGAGTGGGGGCCAACCAGCGGGCTGTCCGTCGAGTGCCTGGAGCAGGAGAGATGGCCAGCTGGGGGCTGTGGGCCGGCGCCCCCTCCCGCGGCCACCGCCCGCTGGGCAGCCGCGCTACGGCGCGCCCGGCCGGCCTCGCCGAGCTCTGGCCCCGTGGACGCCTCCGCCATGAGGCCGGTGGCAGCACGGAGGCGAGGCGCCAAGCGGGCTTCGCAAGAGCGCGGACAGGTCGCATGCCGGCAGGCTGGCGCAGAAGCAAGCCCAAGAGAGGAGAAAGGCAGCTGGCACGCAGGCCGCCCGGGACAGCTGGCCCGGCAGGCTGTGGCGGGCACGAGCGTGGGAGTGGTCCGAGCGGCGGCTCCGTGCCTGGCGCTGGCGGCCTGCGGGCCAGGCTGCCCCACGCGCGCCGCCCTGCCAGAGGGGAGGACAGGCGCTGCACTTTCCCAGCGAACTGGGCGGTAGGCACCCGGAGCGACACACAGGGCTGGCAGCGGCCCGGACTTGTGCATTGGCAGTGGCACAGCAGCTGGAGGAGGAGGAAGGAGCCTCAGGTGCAGGACTCTCGGCCAGCAAGGGGCGCAAGCAACCCTGGCCGCGTCCAGGGGCGGCGAGGCGTGGGACCGTGCTGGTCGAGAGCGGTCTGGAGCAAGGAGAAGCTGGGGCGCGGGCCGGGGCTGCAGGGCAGAGCCTGGGGCACGCGAATAGGGCGACACGTGTCGTCGCCGTCGGGCCCCCGGAGGGAGGCGCTGCGGCAGCAACCGGCTGAAGAGAAGGAGCAGCCGCCCGGGCCTGGCACTGGCAGGTGGCCAAGCCCGCGTGAGGCCAGGAAGGGCACCGCCCTGCACGCTTCCAGCGGCCAAGGGAGCACAAACAACTGCTGAAGACGCTCATGAGGAGCCAGCGAAGCGGGCAGGGCGGGGCGGGAGCAGCGTCCGCACCAGAAGCTGGGAGAGGGAACCGGCGGTGCAGCCCGGGTTGCCGCGACTGCTCGCCACGTCCTGTCCCCGCTGCAGGAGCGGGCGCCGGCAGCAGAGGCTGCGCTGCGAAGGGGACGCCGGTCCGGGTGCCAGCACCGGCAGGATGGCGGAGGGTGGGGCCCAGCCCAGGTGCACGGCTCCACCCGCTTGCCAGGCCCCACCCAACTGGGGCTCTGGTAGTCCCTGGCTGGGATCCTGAGCATGGCGGCTGCCAGGGGTGCCGGGGCCCAGCCGTCCGCTCCAATGTCTAGGGAGGACGGGACTGCAGCCCGGGGGGCTCGGGAGTTCAGCCGCAGGGCGGGTCCCGCAACAGTGGTCGGCACGTCCCAACAGCGTGGGACCATTTCAGCAGGCGCCGGGATCCAGTTCAGTGGGCGGGGTCATCGGAGGTGGGGTCCCAGTCCCAGGTGGCTCGGGCTCCACCACTGTGCCTGGGGCCCTTTCGGGGCCTGGTCCCAGCAGCTGGCTTGGACCCAGTCAGTGGTCGGCAGTTCAGTGGGGTCGGGGTCCCCCCGCGCCCAGCCAAGTTCTGTGCCGGCGCAGTTCCAGCGGTGGTCAGGGCACCGGCGGTGCTTGGGGGCCTGTCAACAGGTCGGCCCCATCCATGCCTCGCCCTTCCAGCAGAGGCTCGGGTTCCAGTCAGGTGCCGGGTTCCATCCCGTGTCGGGAGCCCAGAGGCCCAGGAGCAGAGCCCAGCTGGGCAGGCAGGCGCGGTCGGGGTGAGCCAGCCCGCGCAGCCCAGGGGAGTGGCGGGAGCGCTGGAGCGGAGAGGGCCCCGGGCGGCTCCCGAGCCTCGCGCCGGCCTCGAGCCTGCACGCCCGGCGCCGCCTGCCTCCCCGCTTCGCCCAGCCCAGGTGGCCGGTGCGAGCACCTCTTTGCCCCAGCCTAAAGCCCAGTGGATACGGGAAGGCGCTGAGAACGGACACGCGAGAGCGGGAGAGGAGCAGCCGGACAGGAGGCTGGGCGGGCAAGGCTGGAGCAGGAGGAAAGAGCCACGAGAAGGGACGGCCCGGTCCTGGGCCCTCGCCCCGCCCGGCGCCCGTCGCCGCCTGCCTGCCGCCCGCCCGTGCAGCGCCGAGCTGGACCCCTTGTGCCCCAGCCTTCCAAGCAAGGAACGTGGATAGGCGCCTGAGAGCGGCGTGCGAGGCTGCCCAGGAGGCGCGCTGACACTAGAATGAGGGACAGGGGGAGCGGGAGCAGCCCAGGAGCGTCACGGTGCAGAGGTCCCTGCGCCGCACGGGCGCTCAGGCAACCAGCCGGCGGCTGCCCTGGGATGCATGCGGGGGACCCAGCTCCTGCCCAGAGCAGGAAGGACATCAGCAGAGCACGGCGGGCGTGGGGCCAGGCACCTGGGCAATGCTCTGAAGAGGAGAGGAGAGGGGGACGAAGGGGGAGAGGGAGAGCGGGTGACGCGCGAGAAGGCGTGAGCAGCACGGGCTGGGCAGGCCGCAGGGCGCCTGGGCCCGGACTTGGGCATCCCGTCCACCCCTGTCTTGTGCGAGGAGGCAGCCGCTGCAGCATCAGGCCTGGCGAAAGGAGCGGCAACCTGCTGACACGCCAAGAGGAGGCCAGGCTGAGTGGGGCAGAGGCAGGGCCGACCCGCTGGCCCAGCGGCTGGAGCACGACTGGGGGCTGGCAGGGCGCTGCCCAGGGTGTCCCAACAGGGGCCAGCCCGGGCTCCCGCGACCCCGTCCTTGCCGCAGAGCGAGGCGCGACAGACGGGCAGCCCCGAGGAGGGGCGCTTCGGCGCGCAGGCCAGCTGCAGCCAGCGGGTAGGAGCCAGCAAGGGGCCACGCGCCCTGCCACCGCGGCAGCCGCCGGGAAACCGAGGGGCTCAGGAGCCCCCTGGCAGGGCTGTGGGCAGGCCCAGCCTGGGTGGCCGGGGACCCACCACTGTCCTGGGCAATCTGCTTGGGAACCAGCGGGCGGGTCGTCAGCTGTTCGGGCAGCCTGGCCGGGGCAGCCAGCGTGGCCAGGACAGTCCGGCTGCGCTCAGCGAGCGGGTCAGGGTCTGGGCCTGGGTGCTGTTATGTTGGGGCCCATCCAGTGGGCTCTGGACTCCCATTCACGGTGCTGGTCCCATTCATGGTGCTCTGGGTCCCATTCCGCGGGCTTGGGTCCCATTCCAGCAGTGGTTCGGTCGTCCAGTGTGTCCGGCCACCGGGCTTCGGTCCCACCGGGCTCCGACCCCAGTCCAGGGGCTAGGAGCATTCAGCTGGTGCTGGGTCCGTCACTGGTCGGAACCCTCCAGCGGTCTGGGACTCGGTCGCGGGCCGGCTCCCGTTAGAGGTGCCGGGGTCCCAATCCAGCGGGCCTGTCCCCTCCCGCAGAGCTCGGGTCAGGCCAGCCGCTTGCAGGCGGCTGGTGCCCGCAGCGCCCGCAAGCCAAGGGAGCGGAGGGGAGGGAGCGGAGGCGGCGCGGAGGCTCGCAACCGGCGCGCGCAGCAGGGTGGCGCAGCGGGCCCTGGAGGAGGCGAGAGCAAAGAGGCGGACCGCCGCTCCCCGCTCCCGCGCGCGGTCGGTCGGCCCAGGCCTTGCAGCCCTGCCCGAGCCCTGGCCCGTGGCGACGGAGCTGCAAAGCTGCAAGGCAGGCGCAGCGGGATGCAGCCGGAGAGGCTGCGCCGGGGCGACGAGGGCTGGGCAGGGGAAAGGGCCAATGGAGCGGGCAGGGCCGTGCGGGCGAGCGCCCCGCGGCGTCAGGCCTGCGCTCCCCTGCCCCCCGCCCCGTCCCCCCGCTGCCGGCGGCACCCCTGTGCACACCTCCTGAAGCACCTGGTCCGAGGCACTCGGAAGCGATGGCAGACTGGCAGGGGCTGGCCGGCGAAGAGGGCGGGCAAGGGCAGCTGAGAGAGGAGACGAGGAGGGAGCGACAGGGCCAGGAGCTTCCCCGCCGGGGGCCCTCGGCCACCACCGGCGGCGCACGCCCGGTCAAGCCGGGCTGGGACTTTGCCTGCGGTCCCAAAGCCGCGCTGTGAGAGAGGAGAGACTACAGCTGAGCCAGGCTGACAGACAGGAGCAGCACGCAGTGAGAGAGATCGGAAGGGGGAAGGGCAGGCTCGGAGCTTGCAGGGCTGAGGAGGGCGCTGGAGCACGCGGGCGGGAAGCAGGTACCTGGCCTGGGAGGTGCAGGGGGTGCCAGCCTCCCCCTGGGGACCACCTCTCCCTGCCCTTTCCGGCCGGAGCAGCGGGAGGCAAAGCAAACCGCTGCGCCTCAAGGAGAGGGGCCCGCGGGCTGGAGCGGGCGCGGGAGGGGAGGGACGGTGCAGGCACGCACGCTGTGCCCAGCGGCAGGGGCAGCCAGGGCCTGGGGCGCCCCACCGGGCTTCCCACCACCGCCACGGGTCGCCCCCCAGGAGCCGAGCCCCTGCCGGCAGGACTGGCGAGAGGAAAGCTGCCCGCCCGGGCGTGGCAGCGGCGGAGCGCCAGCGGAGGGCCAGGCACAGCCCTGCGGACCGCCGGTGCCCAGCGCAGGCAGCACAGAGGGCGCAGGACGCCGAATCAGTGAGCAGCACAGGCTGCAGGCTGCGAGGAGCCCAGTCCCTGTGGCGGGCCATATGTCCGAGGCACCCATGGGGCCGGGCCTTCAGCAGGTGGTACCCAGCAGTGCTGGCCCAGACCAGTGGGCCGGCCAGCACCGCGGGATTCAGGGTCTCAGGGGGCCGGGACTCAGTCGGGGTGATGGGTCCATTCCAGTGGGCTCTGGGGTTCCTTCATCGTGTTCTGGCTCCCATTCCTCTGGCTTGGGTTCCCATCAGCGGTGCTTGGACCAGTTCAGTGGTCTGGGTTCCCATTCCAGGGGGCTCGGGGTTCCCGCCCAGCGGCCTCGGACTCCTGGGGCCGGGTCTCCGCGGTGGCTTAGGGGTTCCAATCCGGTGCCGGGCCCTCAGGCAGTGGTCGGACACTCATGAGTGCGGGCTCCGGCTCCCAATCGGGGCCGCACAGTACGTAGAGGCCGGGTCCCTCCCAGGGGCCGGGGTCCAGCCAGCCGCCTGGGGCCAGGCCCCCGCTTGCAGCAGAGGGGCGGGTCGGGGTCCGAGCCCAGGCTAGGCAGGCCCGGGCGCAGGCGGAAAGCCCAGTGGAGGAGCGGCGCACGAGCGCCTAGCCGAAGGCGGCCGCAGGCCGGAAAGCGCAGCACGCAGGGCGGCTCCCTGGAGGCGGTGCGCACGGCGGCCGGAGGGCAATGCCACCGGTGCGAATGCGGGTTCCACGTGCCCCGGCTAGAGCCCTGGTCCCGCGGACCCGAAGGCCCGTGGCTGCAGCGCCTCGCAGGCCGCGGGCCGGTGGGAGGCCCTGGCCCAGAGCTTCGCAGCGTGCCAAGCGCTGGAGAGGGAAGGCGCACGGAAGAACGGGCCTGCGTCCGCAGGCCTGGCGCGGCGAGCCTGCGCCTGGCCAGGCTGCTGCGACCGGCCTGCTGCAGCTGGGCCCCGGGGCCGATCTGGGCCAGGCAGGCTCTTCCTCAGCCGGCACCGGTCCGGAAGCACCCTGGCGGCTGATCGCCGCAGGTGGCGCGAGACGGCCGGCGGGATCAATCGGCCCAAGCATGGCGGATGAGCTGGGCAGAAGCGAGCCGCAGGTGGCGGGGCTCACCGCCAGCAGGCGGCCCGTCAGGACGCGGGCGTGGAGGTGGCGGTGGCGGGCTACGGGTGGGACCCCTGCAGGGTTGAGCCTGCGGCTCGAAGCAGTGGGCAGGTGACAGCGGGTCGAGCGGGCCCCGGGGCTGGGCAGCTGGCCTGCAAAGGGTCGTGAGGAGGGAAGGGCCTACAGGCTTTGCACCGCTGCAGAGGGATGGGCGCGGCACACAGCGGATGGGACTCACCACAGGTCAAGCTCTGGCTGGGCGGACTGGCGAGTGGCCCCAGAGCCCTGCCCGAGGAGGAGGAGGAGCACTCAGCCCTGCGCATCCAGCTGGGGCAGAAATGGGGCACAAGGCACTTGCGATGACTCCAATGAGGGAGCCAGCTGGCCGGAGCAGGGCCGGCGCTGGAGAGAGCGGGCGGAGCAGGCAGAGCGAGAGCGCCTGGGGGGGGAGGGGCTGCGGCCTGGGGCTCGCCAAACTGGGCGGCCCACCTGCTGCCCTGGTCCCCGGTCTGCCCCCCAGCCGCAGGCCGCCTGCAGGGCGCACACATGGCCTCGGAGAGCGGCCCCTCCGCCCAGCAGGCCAGCTGGCAGCACGCGGTGAGGCCCAGACAGGTGCACGCGGAGCCCGCCGCCTGCGCGGCCAAGGGGCAAACCAGAGTGGGGGCCGCAGGGGGCCGCAGCGGGAGTCCTGCCAGCAGGGCCAAGGCGCCAGCGCCCGCGAGCCACTGCCCTGCCGGGCAGGAGCTGAGGGGAAGACCAGCGTGGCAGCCGGACCGGGCGGAGCTGCAGGGCAAGAAGGCCGATGCAGCGAGCGGGCGAGCCAGGGTGGCGCAGAGCACAGTACGGGGCATCCATCCAGCGAGCCGCCGGGATTCCAGGTGCTGGTAGGCACACGGCTGGGCAGCGTGGGTGTGGGGTCCAGCCCAGTGGTGCTCTGGACTCCATTCCTTGTGCTCTGGGCCCCACTTCCATCGGTGCTGGTCCCATTCCAGCTGGTGGCTTTGGGTTCCCGTTCCACAGTTGGTTCTGTCCCATTCCATGGTGGCTCCGGGCCAGCCCAGTATGGCTCGGGATCCCAGTTCAGTGGTGGCCTGGCTCCAATCCGCGGGCTTCAGGGTTCCATCCAGCGTGCTCTGGGGTCCCTGTCCAATCTTGGTTCTGCACCTCCCAATTCCAGCGTCTCGGACCCCCAGCAGCAGGGCCTGGACTCCCGTTAGGGGGCTCCGGGTCCCTCCAGCAGTCTGGGTCCCAGCCCAGCAGCCTCGGGCCAGGCCACCAGCTGCTGCCAGCATGGGGGCGGCGGGCCGAGCCGCGGCTCCCGCGAGCCCACCAGGCAGCTGAGCGGAGCTAGTAGGGGGCCTCGGCAGCGCGCCCGCCGAAGCCTGGGGCAGAGGTACAGGAGAGCAGCGGGCGCGCGCCGGAGGCCGGGGCAGCACAGGAGCGGACCGCCAATCCCGCGCTACGAGAGCTGCAGTCAGAGGTGCCCAGCTAGGACGCTGGTGCCAGGAGCCCGAAGGCCCTGGGGAGCGAGAAGCGCTGGGGCGGACACGCCGCAGACTCGGGGCTGCACCCAGAGCGAGCTGCAGCGGGTGGACGCGGCTGCAGAGGGGTGCCCACTAGTGGTGACCGGCCCTGTCCCCTGGGCTGCCGCCGCCTCCTGGCGTCCAGCCTGCTCGCCACCGCCTGCGCCCCTGTGCCCAGGGCCCGACTGAGACTCGGCCCACAGCTGCCTAATCCAGGACTGGTCCGGGATAGCAGCTGGGAAGGGCTTCGCCAGGCGGGCGAGTTCCTGGACAACACTGGCGGCAAGCAGGAGCGCAGGGGCTGGGACCGAGCAGGCACCAGAGGCCCTGCCGGACAGCGGGGCCCGCGCCCAGGCACACACGCGGGGCGGAGCCGGTGGGAGCACAGAGCCGGGACCTTCGCTCAGTTCGCCAGGCAGGCCACGGAAGCATGGGAACCGGCAGCGGCCTGGGCCGGGCTGCCAAGGGAGGCCGAGCACCTGCGATGAGGAGAGGAAGGGAGCAGGCAGGCCTACAGACTTTGCACCGGAGCAAGGAGTGCCGGGCTCAACCGGGCAGGGGAAGCAACGCAGCTCGGGCCCGGGACTTGGGACGCGGGTGGCCCAAACCCCTGTGAGAGAGGGAGCCTCGCCCGCATGCACGCCGGGCATGCACACGGCACTTCTGAATCACGTCCATAGGAGCCGTGGCAAGGCCGGGACGAGGGAGGCTGGAGAGGAGCGGCTGGCGCAAGAGAAGGCGGAGGCGGCCGGGCGGCAGGGCGCAGAGCTGCCCTGGTGCCCACACCGGGCCACCCCCTGCACCCCTGTCCCCCCGCCGTGCCCCCAGGAGCGCGAGGCGCCTCAGCAGGCAGGCCTGGCCAGAGGGAGAAGGCTGGCCCCCGCCGGGGCAGCGGCCCGCGGCAGGCCAAGGGTGAGGGCCCAGACAGGGCCCGGCTGCCCGCCTGCCCACCCGCCAAGGGCAGCACACACAATGGGGCCTGCAGGGCGGCCCGCAGCGGGCAGTCCTGGACAGGCAGGCAGGCGCAGTGCCGCAGGGAACCCAGCACGTCCCCTGCCGGCAGGATGCTGGGGAGAAGAGGACACGGCCCCGGGAGTGGCGGGGACTCCACCCAAGGGACTGGCCACTCAGAGGACTGCAGGTGGCCCAAGCAGTCGGGCATGCAGCTGCAGCAGGACGCGGAATTCCAGAGGGCCGGGCCGGCTGGATGGCTGTGAGGATCCCCTCCAGTGGGCTCTGGGACTCCCATTCCACTGGTGCTCTGAGGCCCATTCCACGGTGGCTCTGGGTCCCGTTCAGGTGCTTGGATCCCATCCAGCAGTGGGTCTGGTTCCAGTTCAGGGGTGGCCCGGGCCCAGCCCCACGTGGCTCTGGTCCCATTCCAGGTGGCTCTGGGCCCCAGTTCCAGCGTGGCTCGGGAGTTCCATCAGCTGGTGGCCTGGGGGCCGTTCTCAGTGGTTCGGCTCCCAACCAGCGGCTCTGCCCCAGTCAGCGTGCTGGGACCGGTTCAGAGTGCCCGGGTCCCATCCAGCAGGCTCGGTCCCAGCAGCGCCGGAGCCGGCCGCCTCTTGCCAGCGGGGGCGCGGGTCCCGAGCCGCCAGCTCCCCTCAGCCACGGGAGCTGAGCGGCAGTCAGCTGGGAGCGGGCGCTCCGGCAGGCCTAGGAAGCCCGTGGGGGCGCAGAACAGCGAGGACGGAAGCCAGCGCGTCCCTGGAGGCGGTGAGCACAGGAGGCCGCAGCGCGCCATGCCTCGCCCCTGCGCAGAGCAAGTCGACGGTGCCCAGGCTACAGCGCTCGTGTGCCGCAGAAGCCCTGAAGGCCCAATGACGGTGGCAGCTGGCCCAGGCGCCGCAGGCGCGGAGGCTGCAGCCCAGGGCAGGCTCTCCAGCGGGTGCACGTCGGGAGAGGGGAGAAGCCACTGAAGACGGGACGGCTGCCCGGTCCCCTGCGCGCTGACCGCAGCCTGGCAGGCCTCGCTGCGGCCTGGCCCCAGCGGCCCCGAGCTCTAGGCCCCTGTGCCCCAGCCCCCGCCGGCCCTTCGGAACAGCCTGAAGCGCATCGACGCAGTGCGCCAGAGGAGCTGGCACAGTGCAAGAGCGGCAGGCGGGCAGGGAGCTGAACGCGAAGCAGGAGCATAGGGCCAGAGCTCCGCACAGCAGGGGCGGCCTCAGACAAGCCCTGGCCGTGCGCATCGCGCGGGCGAGCACAGGAGCGGGACCCTTGCCTGTGTCCCAGCCCAGCGCATGGACAGGACAGACGCTGGCAGGCCTGGGCCGAGCTGCACCGGCCAGGCCTAGCCCTGCAGAGTGAGGAGGATGGAAGGGACGAGCGCCTACAGATTCAGGCTGAGAGGATTGGCGCAGGACCAACGCGGGCATGGGAGAGCCCAGGGTCAAGCTCGGGCCGGGGATTGTGGATGGGGGGCCCAAACTCCGCCCTGAGGGAGGGGAGGCCTCCAGCCGCATGACATCAGCCTGGGGCAGATGGGCGCAGGCAAACCTGCTATCCGTCCTGGGCCCCAAGGGGAGGGGGAGGCGCTAGAAGAGAGGGCGGCGCCGGGGCAGCGCGGACGCGGGTCGAGGCTGCCACCGCTGCCCACCCGGCGCCCAGAGGGGGCTCGGGCCAGCCGGCCGAAGGCGCGGCAGGGGCCCGGAGCAGGCCGCGGTCCGGAAAGGGCCGATGGCGCGTGGCGAAGCAGGAGCAGCGGGAGCGCGGTGGCAGAGCTGACGGCGCCTGGCAGGGCGAGAGCTGGGCACGGGCCGCGCTGTGGAGGTGCCAGGGCGGCCTCAGGCGGGCTCCTCAGGGGCCTGTCCGGGGCGGCAGGGTCGGCGCGTGCCGTCGCCCCAGCCCAAGTTATGGCCGGCTTCCGGCAGGGTCCAGGGTGCTCGGGTCCTCATTTCGCTCCAAGGACGCCAGGGGGCTGGGACTCTTCAGGGTGCGGTCCTCAGGCTGGGTCCGTCGCCCAGCCGCCGCCGGGCGGCCGCGGACGGTCGGCCCGCGTGGGCGTCGGGGGCCGCCGGCGGCCTGCGGGGCGTCAGCGGCGCCGGGTGGGGGGAGCACGGGCAGGGCCTCCTGCCGCTGCGGAGGCAGAGTCACGCGGCGGGTCGGTCGGAGCCCTAGGGCCTGGCAGAGAGGGAGCGCAGGGCCGAGGCGGCCAGACGGAGCGGACCAGGAGAGAGGGCCGAGCGCCGGCCCTCCCGGCGCGAGCCGCCGCGGCGCCCGCGCCGCCCCCCCGGCCGCGTGCCACCGGCCCTTGCCGCTCCCAGCGACGCCGCCCGGACGCGTGCGTCAGACGCGGCAGCGCCTGGCGATACAGGGAAGAGGGAGGAGGAGCGGCGGAGATGCGGCAGCTCCAGCGGCCGCCGCAGCAAAGCCGGGTGCCGCACCGGCGCGCCGGCCCCTCTCGCCGGCGCGGGCACCGCCGTCGGCGGGGCCGGCAGAGCAGCGGGAGCGGGGAAGGGCGGAGGGACAGGGGAGGGGGGAGGGCCTGGCACGGGCAGGAAGCGCAGAGCTGGCGCAGGGGGCCAGCTCCCTGGGAGGGGAGCCCGCCCGGACTCAGCCGGGCAGAGGCGAAGCAACCTCAATGATCCAATGAGAAGGCGGGGCAGGCGAAGGCTGAGGAGGAGGGGCGAGAGAGGAGGAGAGGGACTGGGGGGCCGGGCTCTGCCCGGTCGACCCTCTGCCCCGTTCTGCCCCGGGCGGCGGGCAAGCCTGCAAGGAGAAGGACCGCCGGCGGGCCGCAGGACGAGGACGTGACGCCATGCCAGCGCCCGCCGGGCGGCGCCCCAGGGCAGCGGCCGCAGGCCGGGGCGGGCCAGCCGGGCCGAGCCCCCCGCGCGGCGGAGAGACGCGGCGCCGGGCGGGGGCGCGCGGCAAGGAGGCACAGTGGCGACGGCACAGCCGCGCGCGAGGACCGACCGGGGTGTGGGGCACGCTGGGCAGGGGCCCGCCGGGGCCGACTCCTCGGTGTTCGAGGCCCCCGGTCGCCCTGGCTGGCAGTTCCAGTGGCGTCAGTCGGGGCGGCGTCGGCTGGTCCGTCATGGCTGGACCAGCGGGGTGATGTCCGGTGCTGGGTCCTTCTGGTTCTACCCATCTGTGGTCCCGTCGCGGGGGACCAAGAGGCTGGTCCATCCAGGGGCTCGGCCCCCAGCGGCTCAGGCGGGCGCGTGATGGGTGGGCGCCCTCGCCCCACGGCCCGCGAGCTGGAAGGGCGGCCAGCGTGGCGGGCAGGCCGGAGCCGCCCAGGGGAGAAGGGCGCGGCGCCGCCGCGCCCCAAGAGGTCGGGCGGCGGTGGAGCCTGCCGAGGAGCGAAGCAGAGCGGCAGCGCGGCGCGCAGGGGACCCCCGCGTCCAGCGGCGAGTGGCGGCAGGCCTAGCGGACCGGCCGGGCGCGAGCCGCCGGCAGCCGCTCATGCCCCGGCCGCGCCGGCGACCTGGAGATCCCACAAGCACGCCGAGGCCCCGAGCGGCCGCGGGCGGAAGCTGCCGTCAGCAGGGCGGCGGAAGCAGGGGAGGCCGGCGGCCGCGCGCAGGGCCGCGGCAGGTGCGAGGCCGGTGGGCCCCGGCAAGCCAGGCACTTGCGAGGCCTGCAGGGCAGCCGGGCGCCCGGCGGGGACCCGACAGAGGGGAAGGGGAGGCGCACGCGCAGGGGGCGGGCGCAGGGAGGAGAGGGAGGGCCGGATGGGCTGGGGCGCCCTCGCCAGGGGCCGCTCTTCACGGGCAGGGAGGAACTGCAAACGAAAGAGCCGGCGCCGGAGAGAGGCGGACAGGCAAAGGTGAACACGGTCCTGGGGCTGCGGCCAGGGCGGGGCCACATCGGGCTCTGCAGCCCGCCGGTTCCTGGCCGGAGGGCGGGGGCCCGCAGGAGCCGCCCGGACGGCCCGCTCCGGGAGCAACGCCGCGGCCGGGGGCGCGGGCCCGCCCCGCGCCCGGCAGGGCAGCACCCAGAGGGCCGGGCGCCAGGGCCGAGCAGCGCGTGGCCCCCGGGCCCACACTCCGGGCGCCAGGGGGCGCACCGGGGCCGGGGCTCTCAGGCGCCGCCTGCAGGGGGTGAGGCCAGCGCATGGAGGGGGGCCGGGCTCGGGCCAGGGGGAAGCAGCAGGTGGGGGGCCCCTCCGGGTGGCTGGGGCCCCTGGCTCGGGGCCCCAGGCTGGTCCAGTTGGGCTTGGGATCCATCAGGTGTTGGTCCCATTCGGGGGTCCTCCGCCCCTGGTCCAGTCCCCTGGGTCCTACCCAGTCGCGGGCTGGTCCCCGCTGGTCGGCCCCTGGGCAAGGGCTGGACCTTCGGGCTCTGGCCCTTTCGGTGGACCCGCGGGCTGGCCTCAGCAGTGGGCCCAGCAGTGCTCGGCTCGCCAGTCTGGCCGGCCGGCCGCCGGCCGCGCCGGGGATGGGGCCGGGCGGGCAGCCCGGGCGCGGACCGTCGACCGGCGGAGAGCGGCGCCGGACGGCGGGCGGCGCGAAGGGCCCGCGCGGCCAACGAGGGCAGGGCGACGGCCGGTGCGGGCCCTTCCCCAGAGCGGACAGCGCGAAGCAGCGGGCCCGAGAGCCAGCCAGGCAAAGAGGAGGCGGGGGCCGGAGAGCGAGGCACGAAACGGGCGCGCCGCGCTGCCCCGGGGCCTACTGCGGCTCCGGCCCGTGCCGCCTCCCCGCCCCAGCCCCGGCCCTCGCCTCTTGGCATCCTTACCATGCCAGCCCGAGGCCGGTGGGCAGAGAGGGCCGGGGAGCAGGAGCGCAGGATGGGGGCGACCGCGGAGGCGTCAGGGCCGCGCACGCAGGGGGGCAGCCGCCAGGGCCGCCGTGAGACACGCGGGGACTGGGTCACCCGAGCCGGGGCCGGCGGCAAGCCGCGGAGAGGACGAGCGGCAGCAGAGCCGCCGGTGAGGAGGGAAGGCGCAGCCCAGGGAAGGCGGAAGGGCTCGACGGCTGGAGCTGGGGGCCCCAGGCGGCGGGGGGAGCTCCCCGGGGGGCACAGGCCACCCGCTGATGCAAGGAGACCCCATTCGGAGCAGGAGCAGCTGCGCAGGCGAGAGGCTGGGAGGGGGCAGGAGCGGCCTGGGGCGGCCGGCCGCAGGTGCCCGCCTGCCAGCGGGCCACTGCCGGGGCAGCCCATGGGGCCTGCCGCCCCTGGCGGCGCTGAGCAGGCGCAGGGAGGCGGCCCGCAGCGCCCCTGCCCGGGCGGCCAAGGGCGCCCCGTGGGGGCCCGGCCGGGCGCCACCAAGGGGCCAGCGGCGGGCGCACACCCGGGGCAGCGGCAAGGCAGGGCCAGGGGCGGCGCCAGGCGAGGAGCGGACCGGGCGCCCGGGGCGAACCACAGCCCGGGCCGCGGCCAGCCGGACAGACCGGTGGCAGTCCAGCAGTGGGTGCTGGGCCGCGGGTTCAGCTGGGCTCCAGCCCAGTGGGGCTGGGCCCCACGTGCCTGGTCCATTCCATGGGGCTCTGGGTTCCCTCCGTGGTTCTCGTTTCCGCTGGGTCCCGTTCCAGCTGGTCAGTCTCTGGGTTCCGCCAGTCATGGTTCCCATCCTGGGGCTCGGTCCCGTTTGGTTGGCCTTCGTGGCTGGGCCCATCCGGGCTTGGCCGACCTGGGGCTCTGGGCCCTAAGGCTCGGGGCGCCAGAGCGCACGGCCCGCCCCCTGGGGCTCGCGGACCGCGCGCCGCCCGCGCCCCAGGCCGGGCGGGCACGGGCGGCTCGGGGGCGAGAAGCCGGGCGGCCAGGCCGGGCGCAGCGGCGCAGAGAGAGCGGTGCCCGGCAGGCCTGCACCGGCCGAGCGCAGGAGATAGCAGCGCAGGCAGCAGCCGCGTCCGGGCAGCCTGGCCAGGGCGGACTGGGGCAGCAGGAGCGGAGCGCGGACGCGGCACTCCCTAGCGCAAGGGCCCGAGCCGTACCAGCGCCGCCCGGCGCTCTGGCGGGCCTCCGCAGCCCGGGGAGCGCCGGGGCGGCAGGGCCCGAGGGGCGGAGGGGAGGCGGGGGGAGGGAGACGGTGCAAGCGGCCGGGCCGTCAAGAACGGGCGGGCCGGGCAGGCCGAGGGAACCCTGCCGTGCCGCCACCCGGGCAGACGGACCGCCGGCCGCTGCAGGAGAGCAGGAGCGGGAGGAGATCGAGGGGGACAGGAGGGAAGGGCTGCACGGCAGAGGGGGCTGCGGGGCAGGCAGGGCGCCAGAGCTGACGGCGGGGCCGCGCCCGCGGAGAGGAGACGGCTCACCGGTGGCAGGGAGGACCTGCGAAAATGGTAAGGGTAGGGGGGGGAGAGAAAGGAAGAAAGGAAAGCTGTAAGAGGTACTGGTGCAGAAAGAAGCTGAACTTGGGTACACAACGGAGAAAGGCAGAGTGGAGGACGAGAGGCAGCGCCGCAGAGACGCGGAGGAGGAGCTGCAGCACCAGGAGCAGGAGCTGCTGCAGCGGGTGGCGACGATGCGGCTGGAGCAGGAGGAAGAGATGCGCCAACTGAAGACGGTGGGACCGGCGCTCCCCGCTGTCCCCTGGCGCTGCCTGAGCCTGCCCCGCTCCTGGCGCTCCAGGCCCTTGCTCTGCTCACCCTGCCCTGCCCGCTCCCTGTGCCCCAGCGTGGCCCCGAGCTGCTGAGCCCTCTTGTGCCCACAGCTCTTCCTCAATGCCAAGTGCAACCTGGTCCGGGATAGGCAGCTCCTGGAGAAGCGGCTGATCGACGACAAGGAGCTGGCGCAGGAGGAGCTGCGCCTGGACAGGATGATGCAAATGGAGCGGGACAAGGGCATGGAGCTGCAGGAGGAGCTGGAGCACCGCAGGAAGCAGGAGCCGATCAGGTGGCCAGGAGGCTCCCTCTGCCCCACGCACGGGGCCGGCCCGTTCCAGGCACACCAGCCCTGGCCGTGCCGGCATCGCCGCGGTGGCGAGCAGCACGGAGCCGTGGGGAACCCTTCTGCTCTCGTGTCCCAGAGCCAGGCAGGACATCGTGAAGCAGATGGAGCAGAACGCTGAGCAGCGGGCGCTGAGGGCCGAGGGCTGCACCAGGAGGGCCAGAGGCAGCTGGAGCACCTGCAGGAGATGAAGAGGGAGGATCGGAAGGTGGGAGCAGGGAGCAGGGCGCTACAGGGAGCTTTGCACCCGGCTGCAGAGGGATTGGCGCTGCTGGCTCAGCCACACGCGGGGCATGGGGACAGCAGCCAGCAGGGTCAGAGCTCTGGGCCCCTGGGGACTTTGTGGCATCTTGGCGAGGTGGCCCCAAAGCCTCCCTGCCCTGAGTGAGGAGGAGGAAGGAGCACTCCAGCCCTGCATGACATTTCCAGGCCTGGGAGCAGAAATGGGAGCAGCAAAGGCAAACCTTTGCTGAAAATTCGACGTCTCAATGAGGAGAGCCAGTGGCTGAAGGCTCGGGAGCAGGAGCGGGAGAGGCTGGAGGAGGAGCGGGTGCTGGAGCAGCAACGGCAGAAGGCTGTGAGAGCAGCGGGTACCTGGGGGCTGGGCAGGGCTGCAGGAGCTGCCCTGGGGCTCTGTCCCACACTCTGGGGCTCTGACCCACCCTGCTTCCCTGTTCCCCCCTGGTTCTCTGTGCCCCCAGGAGCGCGAGGCCGCCTGGCAGGCAGAGCAGGAGCAGCTGCGCCTGCAGAAGGAGAAGGAGCTGGCCCGGCTCCGGGCCGTGCAGCAGCGGGCCCAGGACTGGCAGGCACAGCGGGTGAGTGGCCCAGGCACAGGTGCCACGCTGCCCTGCCACCCCGCCTGTGCCCAGCCCGGCCAAGGGGCAGCACAACACAGATGTGGGGGCTCTGCAGGAGCGGGCCCCCTGCAGCCAGGGCATGTCCTGGACCCAAAGGCGGGGCCCAAAGGGCTGCCAGGGCTGCCCGCAGGGAAGCCCAGCACTGTCCCCTGCTCGGGCAGGATGCTCTGAGGGAGAAGAGGAACAGGACGTGGCAGCCGGGAGTGGGGCGGCGGGAGCTGCTTCAGGCGCGCAAGAAAGGGCCGGCTGCAGCAGCAGCTGGGCAGGAGAAACTGCAGCGGTGGCCCAGAAGCCCGCCGTACCGGGCCATGCAGCTGCAGAGGACCGCCGGGAATTCCAGAGGGTTGCTCAGGTGAGGGACACGGGACTGAGGCGGCTGTGGAGGTGGATGGGGGCTCCCAGTCCCAGTGGTGGCTCTGGGGAACTCCACTTCATTCTGGGTCTCTGAGGGCTCCCACTTCCCTCTGGTGGCTCTCTGGGTTCCCAGTTCCAGCTGGTGCTTTGGGTACCCCGTTCCAGCAGTTGGTTTTGGGGGTTCCCGTTCCCGTGGGTCTCCGGGGTTCCCCCCCCGCGTGGCTCTCAATTTCCCCGTTCCCCGGGGGGTGGCCTGGGGCTCCCAGTTTCCCGCGGGGGCTTAGGGGGTTCCAAAATTTCCAGCTGGGGGCTCTGGGGGGTTTCCCGTTCAATAGTTGGTTCGGGGCACCCCCTTCCGGGTGGCTCTGGATCCCCTTTCAGCAGGTGGCTCTGGGTCCCCATTTCAGAGGTGGCTCTGGGGTTCCCAATTCCAGCAGGGTGGCTCTGGGGGTTACCCCCCGCAGTGCCTCTGGGATCCGTGCCAGCCCATGCTGTGCCAGGCATGGGGGGGGGGGCTTGGGGGTCCGGGGTCCCTTAGCCACCCGCTCCCCCCCCAAGCCCACCAGGGGCAGTGGAGGGGAAACAGCTGGGCTGGGGTGGGGGGCGTCCCGGCAGGCGCCAGCCCAAGCTCTGTTTCGGCAGCACAGGGTCGCGGACAGCGGAGCGGCGGGGCCCCCCGGGAGGGCCGGTTTTCAGCCGGAGCCCCGCGCGGGGCCTGCCTGCCCGCTTCAGCCCGCAGAAGCTAGGAGTTTGGTCAGCGGGCCCAGGCAAAGGCAGCGCCCCTGTGTGCCCCAGGAAGCCCTGAAAAGGGCCCCAAAGGAGGGGGGAAAAGGCAGGCTGGAGGACGAGAGGAGCGCCCCAG
>JAVUNC010000080.1:0-53023 GCA_032173965.1 Sitta carolinensis | reverse complement strand
TTAAGGGTGGGGAACAGGTAGGACCCCGAACCGGGGTGCATTAAGGGTGGGGAACAGGCAGAGACCCCGAACCGAAGTGCACTAAGGGTGGGGAACGGGCAGAGACCCCCGAACCGGGGTGCACTCAGGGTGGGAAACATGCAGGGGGGGACCCCGAACTTGAGGTGCTTTAAGAGTGGGGAACAGGCAGAGACCCCCGAATCGGGGTGCATTAAGGGTGGGGAAACATGCAGAGACCCCCGAACCGGGGTGCATTAAGGGTGGGAACATGCATAGACCCCCGAACCGGGGTGCATTAAGGGTGGGGAACAGGCAGGGGACCCCCGAATCGGGGTGCATTACGGGTGGGGAACAGGCAGAGACCCCCGAATCGGGGTGCTTTAAAAGGTGGGGGAACAGGCAGAGACCCCCAAAACCGGGGTGCATTAAGGGTGGGGAAACATGCGGGAGACCCCGATCCGGGGTGCATTAAGGGTGGGGAACAGGTAGAGACCCGAAACGGGGTGCATTAAGGGTGGGGAACAGGCAGAGACCCCGAACGGGGTGCTTTAAGGGTGGGGAACAGGCAGAGACCCCCAAACGGGGTGCTTAAGGGTGGGAAACAGGCAGAGACCCCAAAACGGGGTGCATTAAGGGTGGGGGAACAGGCAGAGCCCCCGAAACCGGGGTGTTTAAAAAAGGGTGGGGAACAGCAGAGACCCCGAATCGGGGTGCATTCAGAGTGGGGAAGAGGCAGAGAGACCCCGAACCGGGGTGCAATTCAGGGTGGGGAACATGCATTAGCCCCCCGAACCGGGGTGCATTAAGGGTGGGGAACAGGCAGAGACCCCGAACCAGGGTGCATTCAGGGTGGGAAACATGCAGAGACCCCGAACCGGGGTGCATTCAGGGTGGGGAACAGGCAGAGGACCCCGAACCGGGGTGCATTAATGGTGGGGAGCAGGTAAGAGACCCCGAACCGGGGTGCATTAAGGGTGGGGAACACTGAAAACCCCGAATCGGGTGCATTAAGGGTGGGAAAACAAGCAGAGACCCCCGAAACGGGCTGCATTAAGGGTGGGGAACATGGAGAGACCCCCGAATCGGGGTGCATTAAGGGTGGGGAACAGGCAGAGGACCCCGGGGTGCTTTAAGGGTGGGGAACATGCAGAGACCCCCGAACGGGGTGCATTAAGGGTGGGGAACAGGCGAGAGACCCCCGAACCGGGGTGCATTACATGGGGGGGAGACATGCAGAGAGACCCCCGAACGGGGTGCATTAAGGTGGGGAACAGGCAGAGACCCCCGAACGGGGTGCTTAAGGGGGGAAAGGCAGAGACCCCGAGGGGTGCATTAGGGGTGGGAACAGGCAGAGACCCCCGAACCGGGGTGCATTTAAGGGTGGGGAACAGGCAGAGACCCCGAACGGGGTGCATTAAGGTGGGGAACAGGCAGAGACCCCCGAAACGGGTGCATTTAAGGGTGGGGAACAGGCAGAGACCCCGAACGGGGTGCATTAAGGGTGGGGAACAGGCAGAGACCCCGAACGGGGTGCATTAAGGGTGGGAACAGGCAAGACCCCGAACCGGGGTGCTTAAGGGTGGGGAACAGCAGAGACCCCGAATCGGGTGCATTAAGGGTGGGGAACAGGCAGAGACCCCGAAACGGGGTGCATTAAGGGTGGGGAACAGGCAGAGACCCCGAACGGGGTGCATTAAGGGTGGGAAACAGCAGAGACCCCCGAACGGGGTGCATTAAGGGTGGGGAAGGCAGAGACCCCCGAATCGGGGTGCATTAAGGGTGGGAACAGGCAGAGACCCGACCGGGGTGCATTAAGGGTGGGGAACAGGCAGAGACCCCAAACCGGGGTGCATTCAGGGTGGGAACAGGCAGAGACCCCCAAACGGGGTGCATTAGGGTGGGGAACAGCAGAGCCCCCGAACGGGGTGCATTAAGGGTGGGGAACAGCAGAGACCCCCGAACGGGGTGCATTAAGGGTGGGGAAAGGCAGAGACCCCCGAACCGGGTGCATTAAGGGTGGGGAACAGGCAGAGACCCCCGAACCGGGGTGCATTAAGGGTGGGGAACAGGCAGAGACCCCCGAACGGGGTGCATTAAGGTGGGGAACAGGCAGAGACCCCGAACGGGGTGCTTAAGGGTGGGAAAGGCAGAGCCCCCGAACGGGGTGCTTAAGGTGGAAGGCGGCCCCGAATCGGGGTGCATTAAGGGTGGGGAACAGGCAGAGACCCCGAATCGGGGTGCTTTAGGGTGGGGAACAGGCAGAGACCCCCGAATCGGGGTGCATTAAGGGTGGGGAAGGCAGAGACCCCGAACGGGGTGCATTAAGGGTGGGGAACAGGCAGAGACCCCGAATCGGGGTGCATTAAGGGTGGGGAACAGGCAGAGACCCAAATCGGGTGCATTAGGGTGGGGAACAGGCAGAGACCCCCGATCCGGGGTGCATTAAGGGTGGGGAACAGGCAGAGACCCCGAAACGGGGTGCATTAAGGGTGGGGAACAGGCAGAGCCCCCGAATGGGGTGCATTAAGGTGGGGAACAGGCAGAGACCCCCGAACCGGGGTGCATTAAGGGTGGGGAACAGCAGAGACCCCCGAACGGGGTGCTTAAGGGTGGGGAACAGGCAGAGACCCCGAACCGGGGTGCATTAAGGGTGGGGAACAGGCAGAGACCCCCGAATCCGGGGTGCATTAAGGGTTGGGAACAGGCAGAGACCCCGAACGGGGTGCATTAAGGGTGGAACAGGCAGAGACCCCCGAACGGGGTGCATTAAGGGTGGGGAACATGCAAGACCCCCGAATCGGGGTGCATTAAGGGTGGGGAACAGCAGAGACCCCCGAATCCGGGGTGCATTAAGGTGGGGAAACAGGACGAGGGAAAGTGGGACACGGACCCGAACCGGGGTGCATTAAGGGTGGGGAACAGGCAGAGCCCCCGAACCGGGGTGCATTAAGGGTGGGGAACAGGCAGAGACCCCCAACGGGGTGCATTAAGGGTGGGGAACAGGCAGAGACCCCCGAACCGGGTGCATTAAGGGTGGGGAACAGCAGAGACCCCCGAATCGGGTGCATTAAGGGTGGGAAACAGGCAGAGACCCCCGAATCGGGGTGCATTCAGGGTGGGGAACAGGCAGAGACCCCCGAATCGGGGTGCATTAAGGGTGGGGAACAGGCAGAGACCCCCGAACCGGGGTGCATTAAGGGTGGGAACAGGCAGAGACCCCCGAATCGGGTGCTTTAAGGGTGGGGAACAGGCAGAGACCCCCGAACGGGGTGCTTTAAGGGTGGGGAACAGGCAGAGACCCCCGAATCGGGTGCATTAAGGGTGGGGAAGAGGCCGAGACCCCCGAATCGGGGTGGATTAAGGGTGGGGAACAGGCAGAGACCCCCGAATCGGGGTGCATTACAGGGTGGGGAACATGCAGAGACCCCCGAATCAGGGTGCATTAATGTGGGGAACAGGCAGAGTCCCCCGAACCGGGTGCTTTAAGGGTGGGGAACAGGTAGAGACTCCCGAACCGGGGTGCTTTAAGGGTGGGGAACAGGCAGAGACCCCCGAACCGGGGTGCATTAAGGGTGGGGAACAGGCAGCGACCCCCGAACCGGGGTGCATTAAGGGTGGAGAACAGGCAGAGACACTCGAAGCGTGGGGGATTTGAGGGGCCTGGACAGGCAGAGACTCCCGAACCGGGGCTGCTTTGATCCCTAAATGGCCCAAAATATCCCCAAAAATACCCCAAAATCATAAAAAATTCTAAAATGACTCCAAAAATCCCAAAACAGATCCAAAAATCCACCGAAATCCCCAAACGGTCCCAAAAATCTCAAATATCTTTCACGGGGGGGGGCTGGGACCAAGGGAGGGGGCGCAGGGGGGGTCCAAGTGGGGAACGCGGGGCGCTGCTCTCAAGGTGCTGGCAGAGAGGGACAGCAGCGTGGACATAAGGAAGGGACAGAAGAAGCCATCATTTTCCCCCTTTTATTTCCCTGGAGAAACCCAGAAGAAAGGAAATCCAAGAAAGAAAGCAGACACCTTCCAGTAATGTGAAAAAACCGTGTTTTTCACCATGATCCACTGGGTTGTCCCTGGGCTCCCGGGTGCAGAAGGGTGGGATGTCCCTGACACCTCCCAGCCATCCTCCCTCCCTTTTTCCTGTCATGGAAAAATCGAGGCACTCAGTCACACAGTGGAAACAAAGTGTAACTCTTCTTTTTGGTTTCTTTCTTATAATTTCAAGATATTTTTCCCTTTTTTAAAAAAACCTTTTTTCCCCTTTTATCTCTTTTACCCTTTTTTTTTTTTTTTTTTTTTTTTTTTTTAATTTTAATTTTCGACCCCTTTTAATATTTAAACAGAAAAATTCCTGGCAAATCAAAGGAAAAACCAAAAAATTCCATTAAACCAAAACAGTTTTCTTTTAAATAGTAAAATTAATATGAAACTTTACTTCTACAAAGAAGAAATATTCAGAATCATGACTTTTTTTTTTTTTTACAATTATTATTTTTCCCCCTTTTTATTCTTTTGTGGGTTTTTTAGGTTTTTATTTTTTTTTTTTTTTTTTTTTTTTTTTTTTTTTCTTTTTTTTGGTACTAATAGATTGCTTCTGTGGAAAAAAAACAGCCAATGCTTTTTTAAATATTTTTTTTCTTCTTTTTTAACCTTCTCAGGGTGTCTTATGATTTCATTTTAGAGCAAAAAGAGCACTAGAAAAAAGAAGCTTTATAACAAAAATCCAGGCACTGATACATGGTAAAATTATGATTTTTTCATCCCTTTTTTTTTCAGGGCTCTTTTGTAGGTTTTTTCCTTTTCACTGCAATTGCATCACGAGTAACGAGAATGAAAAAAAGCCACAGGCCATCATCATTTTCACCCTTTTAAAGAAGTGTCAAAAATACTTGGGAATAAGGCTGGGCCAAAGCAGCACTGCACAAACAGGAGGTGACTTCCAGTGCCGTCAGAAAGGAAAAGTAGGATTTTCTTGGGGAAAAAACCCAAGAAATTTAAAAACCCCCAAAGATTCCCAATAAAACTAAAACTTTGGGTGCTCCCAGGCCCTGGTGACCTGTTGTGTTGGAATGTCTCCTATTCCACAGCTAAGTTCTTCTTTTCCAGTGGATTTGTTTGGAATTTGATTCTTTTCCCCCCTTTTTTCTTCCTCTAAAAAATTCCTTTTTCTTTCAAGTTCCTTGTGCTTGCTGCCACTGCAATCTCCCCATTTCCAGTGCTATCCAGGATTTTTCCAGATCTGGATTGTGTCCTGCCTTTCTCCCATCTCCCTGCACCCCCAGAATCACAAAAAATGATCCCAAAAATCCTCCAAAGACTGACTCAGCACAAGTTGCATCAGCACTGTCATTGGAGCATTCCTAGACAAATGGGCAGAAAATCGGGGATGAGCATTCCCTATCCAGCAGATCCATGAATTCCTGGCATGTGGAGGTGGGAAAAGCTGCTAAAATGGGGATTTTGCCTTTCCAGGAGCATTTTTGAGCCTGGTTTTATTCCCATGGGGAATACAACCCTTCCTGGTTGTAACCAATGCCTTTGGAATGCTGCGCACAGCTCACCTGCACTGGGAAAACCGGAAAAAAATCATGGATTTCCCCCTAAAGAGCTCCATGCCTTTGGAATGCTGCACATGGCTCACCTGGCCTGGGAAAACCAGGAAAATCCTGGATCACACACCTGAGGGAAGGCTCCGTTAATCCTGGCTCATCCCATGAACTTTAATTCCTCAATCCAAGATGGATGGATTGATGGAATTCCCCAGTCCCAGAGAACCTATGGCACCCCCCAAAAAACCGGAATTCCTGGATCATTTTCCATCAGGAAATCAGGTTAATTAAAGCCCAGGTTGTTTTCCCAGGGTTGCAGTCCTCGGCAAAACTCATCGGCATTCCGGCGATTCCGCTGATCCAAATCCCAGCGTGATTCAGAGGCTTGGGATCTCCTGGAGAAGGGCAGCCATGGTTTCTTCTGAATCCTGAGGGCTCCGGGGCTGGCACGTCTGTGTTGGTGATGCCCTGAATGTCTCTAATATCGGCTTCTGTGATGACTGTGCCCTCAGTCATTGCCAGGAGAAGAGCCTTCGCCCATTCCTCAGTCACTGAGTTGTCAGAATCCATGGAGCACTCAGCTGGATATATGCTGAGATCAGGCTGTGCCTGGAGCTCGGTCAGCCCAGAGTCAGGCTCAGCAGTGCCTGCATTTGCTGTGGTGCTGCTTTGTCGGCGTCGAAGGGGCACAAAGCTCCGTAAGAGCTGCAGGAGAAGTAAGGGCAGGGCAGAGAGGGATGTTCCATGGAGTGCTGCAAGCACAGTGCTGGGCTGAGCAGTGGCAGCAGGCCCAGCCCAGGTGGGGATGGCCGCAGGTACCTTCAGTGCCCTGCGGAAGCGGCCACGGGTGAGTCCCTGCTCCTGTGCCCGGTCCATGGCTGCATCTGGCAAAGAGAGAGCACAGCCAGAGCTGAGGGGCTGCGGGAGAGGCTGCAGAGCACAGCCCAGCCCTGCACTGCCCAGGCAGGGAGAGCCCCGGGATGCCCCAGCGATGGAGCATGGCCACTGCGGGGGGCAGCCACGGCCCCTCTGCTGTCCTGTCCATGGGCATGTCCCCAGGGGCAGGGATGGGATATGGGATGGGGGATGGGATGGGATATGGGATGGGATATGGGATGGGATATGGGATGGGATATGGGATGGGATATGGGATGGGATGGGATGGGATGGGATGGGATGGGATGGGATGGGATGGGATGGGATGGATGGGATGGGATGGGATGGGGATGGGATGGGAGATGATGGGATGGGAGATGGGATGGGATGGGATGGGATGGGATGGGATGGGATGGGATGGGATGGGATGGGATGGGATGGGAGATGATGGGATGGGAGATGTGGATGGGATGGGATGGGATGGGTGGATGGGATATGGGATGGGATATGGGATGGGATATGGGATGGGAGATGGGATGGGATATGGGATGGGTATGGGATGGGATGGGATGGGATGGGATATGGGATGGGATGGATGGGATGGGATGGGAGATGGGATGGGATGGATGGGATGGGATGGGAGATGGATGGGATGGGAGATGGGATGGGAGATGGGATGGGATATGGGATGGGATGGGATGGGATATGGGATGGGATGTGGATGGATGATGGATGGATATGGGATGGGATGGGATGGGATATATGGATGGGATGGGATGGGATTGGGATATGGGATGGGATATGGGATGGGAATGGATGGGATGGGATGGGATGGGATATGGGATGGGATATGGGATGGGATGGGATGGGATGGGATATGGGATGGGATGGATGGGATGGGATGGAGATGGGATGGGATATGGGATGGGATGGGGATGGGATGGGATGGGAATGGGATGGGATATGGGATGGGATGGGATGGGATGGGATATGGGATGGGATGGGATGGGAAAGGGATGGGATGGGATGATGGGATGGGATGGGATGGGATGGGATGGGATGGGATGGATGGGATATGGGATGGGATGGGATGGGATGGGATGATGGGATGGGATGGGATGGGATGGGATGGGATGGGATGGATGGATGGGATGGGATGGATGGGATGGGATGGGATGGGATGGGAATGGATGAGGATGATGGGATAGGATATGGGATGGGATATGGGATGGGTATGGGAGATGGGATGGATGGATGGGATGGTGGATGGGACCAAGCTGGGATGTTACTGGGAGGGTACTGGGAGCACTGGGATGGGGCACTGGGAGCACTGGGAGGGCACTGGGAGCACTGGGATGTTACTGGGATGTTACTGGGAGCACTGGTTGTTACTGGGAGGGCACTGGGAGCACTGGGATGGGCACTGGGAGCACTGGGATGGGGCACTGGGAGCACTGGGAGGGCACTGGGAGCACTGGGAGCACAGGGATGTTACTGGGATGTTACTGGGAGCACAGGGATGTTACTGGGATGTTACTGGGAGCACTGGGATGGGGCACTGGAGCACTGGGGCACTGGGAGTGGTGGGGGAGGGGCGGGCCCGGTGTCCCCAGACCCCCCCCAATGACGTCATTCACTAATCAGTCATCACTCATTAATTAATCAATTAATTAAGAGCACTTTATTAATAATTACAGCCCTGCCCCCTCAGGGGAGATGGTCAAGGGGTCACTGGGGGTCACTGGTGGTCAGTTGGTCACTCAGGGGTCACTCAGGGTCACTGGTGGTCAGTTGGTCACTCAGGGGTCACTCAGGGTCACTGGCGGTCAGTTGGTCACTCAGGGGTCACTCAGGGGTCAGTGGTGGTCACTTGGTCACTCAGGGGTCACTCAGGGGTCAGTGAGTGGTCAGTTGGTCACTCAGGGGTCACTCAGGGGTCACTCCATGCCCTGCAGGCACCACTGCCGGGCGTTGGGGGTCAGTGGGTGGTCAGTGGTCAGTGGGTGGTCAGTGGGTGGTCAGTGGGTGGTCAGTGAGTGGTCAGTCAGTGGTCAGTGGGTGGTCAGTGGGTGGTCAGCCAGTGGTCAGCCGGTGGTCAGTGGGTGGTCAGTGGGTGGTCAGTGGGTGGTCAGTGGGTGGTCAGTGAGTGGTCAGTCAGTGGTCAGTGGGTGGTCAGTGAGTGGTCAGTGAGTGGTCAGCCAGTGGTCAGTCAGTGGTCAGTGGGTGGTCAGTGGGTGGTCAGTGGGTGGTCAGCCAGTGGTCAGCCAGTGGTCAGTCATTGGTCAGTGGGTGGTCAGTGGGTGGTCAGTGGGTGGTCAGTGGGTGGTCAGTGAGTGGTCAGTGAGTGGTCAGTGGGTGGTCAGTGAGTGGTCAGTGAGTGGTCAGCCAGTGGTCAGTCAGTGGTCAGTGGGTGGTCAGTGGGTGGTCAGTGGGTGGTCAGCCAGTGGTCAGTGGGTGGTCAGTGGGTGGTCAGTGGGTGGTCAGCCAGTGGTCAGCCAGTGGTCAGTCAGTGGTCAGTGGGTGGTCAGTGGGTGGTCAGTGGTGTGGTCAGCCAGTGGTCAGTGGGTGGTCAGTGGTCAGTGGGTGGTCAGCCAGTGGTCAGTGCGTGGTCAGTGGTCGGTGGTGGTCAGTGGGTGGTCAGTGGGCGGTCAGTGTCACACAGGGGGTGTCCGTGGGTCGGTCAGTTGGTCACCCAGCGGTCACTGCACGCCCTGCAGGCACCACTGCCGGGCGTTGTGGAACATGCGCAGCCAGGGCGCGTGGCCGGCCTTGCCGTGGCCGGGGGCCGCGCTCCGGCCGGCCCAGGGGCAGTGCCAGCCGCGCACGGTGCGCTCGGGGTGCGGCATGGCCGCCAGGTGCCGGCCGCAGGGCGAGCAGAGCGCCGCCACGCCCTGCGCCGACCCGTTGGGGTTCAGCGGGTAGCGCTCCGTGGGCAGCCCCGAATCGTCGGCGTAGCGCAGCGGGGCCAGCCCGGCCTGGACACAGCGGGACAGAGCCGAGGGGGGACGGGACTCGAAACGGCCTGGGGAGAGCATGGAGAGCAGTGAGAGAGCAGGGAAACCAGTGAGACCAGTTAGAGACCAGTGAAACCAGTTAGAGACCAGTTAGAGAGCAGGGAAACCAGTTAGAGACCCGTTAGAGACCAGGGAAACCAGTGAAACCAGTTAGAGAGCAGTGAAACCAGTTAGAGACCAGTTAGAGACCAGGGAAACCAGTGAGAGACCAGTTAGAGCCCGGGGAAACCAGTTAGAGACCAGTGAGAGAGCAGGGAAACCAGTGAAACCAGTTAGAGACCAGTTAGAGACCAGTGAAACCAGTTAGAGACCAGTGAAACCAGTTAGAGAGCAGTGAAACCAGTTAGAGACCAGTTAGAGAGCAGTGAAACCAGTTAGAGACCAGTGAAACCAGTTAGAGACCAGTTAGAGAGCAGTGAAACCAGTTAGAGACCAGTTAGAGAGCAGGGAAACCAGTTAGAGACCAGTTAGAGACCAGTTAGAGACCAGTGAAACCAGTTAGAGACCAGTTAGAGAGCAGGGAAACCAGTGAAACCAGTTAGAGACCAGTTAGAGAGCAGGGAAACCAGTGAAACCAGTTAGAGACCAGTTGAGAGCAGGGAAACCATGAAACCAGTTAGAGACAGTTAGAGAGCAGGAAACCAGTGAAACCAGTTAGAGACCAGTTAGAGACCAGTTAGGGACCAGTTATTGACCAGTTCAACACCAGTCCCAGCCCAGTGACAGCCCAGTATCTCCCAGTCCCTCCCAGTATACCCTCCCAGTATCTCCCAGTCCCTCCCAGTAACCCTTCCCAGTGCTCCCAGTATCCCCAGTATCCCCTCCCAGTGCTCCCAGTAACCCCTCCCAGTGCTCCCAGTGCTCCCAGTATCCTCTCCCAGTGCTCCCAGTATCCCCAGTATCCCCTCCCAGTGCTCCCAGTATCCCCTCCCAGTGCTCCCAGTGCTCCCAGTATCCCCTCCCAGTGCTCCCAGTGTTCCCAGTATCCCCTCCCAGTGCTCCCAGTGCTCCCAGTATCCCCAGTATCCCTTCCCAGTGCTCCCAGTATCCCCAGTATCCCCTCCCAGTGCTCCCAGTAACCCCTCCCAGTGCTCCCAGTGCTCCCAGTATCCTCTCCCAGTGCTCCCAGTATCCCCAGTATCCCCTCCCAGTGCTCCCAGTGCTCCCAGTATCCCCTCCCAGTGCTCCCAGTGTTCCCAGTATCCCCTCCCAGTGCTCCCAGTGCTCCCAGTATCCCCTCCCAGTATCCCCAGTATCCCCTCCCAGTGCTCCCAGTATCCCCTCCCAGTGCTCCCAGTGCTCCCAGTATCCCCTCCCAGTGCTCCCAGTATCCCCTCCCAGTGCTCCCAGTGCTCCCAGTATCCCCAGTATCCCCAGTATCCCCTCCCAGTGCTCCCAGTATCCCTCCCAGTGCTCCCAGTGCTCCCAGTATCCCCTCCCAGTGCTCCCAGTATCCCCTCCCAGTGCTCCCAGTATCCCCTCCCAGTGCTCCCAGTATCCCCAGTATCCCCTCCCAGTGCTCCCAGTATCCCCAGTATCCCTCCCAGTGCTCCCAGTATCCCCTCCCAGTGCTCCCAGTCTCCCCAGTACCTTCCCCGTGCGCCACCCAGACCCCAGCCGCGCCCCCTCCATGCCGCGCAGCAGCAGCGCCGGGCTCGGCTCCACCCGCACGGTCACGAATCGCGACTCGAAGCGCCCGGAGAGGTTCCGCTCCAGCGACAGCAGCGGGGCGGGGCCTGTCGCGACATCGCCTGCGACAGAGGGGACAGCAGAGTGTCACCAGGGTCACCGGTATCACCAGTATAACCAGTATAACCAGTATAACCAGTATAACCAGTATAAGCAGTGTCACTGGAATGGGACTGTGTGACCAGGGGGAGGGGACAGACAGGGACAGCCCCGGGCCTGTCGCGACATCGCCTGCGACAGAGGGGACAGTAGAGTGTCACCAGGGTCACCGGTATCACCAGTGTCACCAGTATAAGCAGTGGCACCAGTGGCACCAGTGGCACCGGGGAGAGGGGACACCAAGGGATGAAAGTGGGGACACTCCTGGGGACATCCCAGAGACACTCAGGTGACCCAGGTGTGCCCAGGTGTGCCCAGGTGTGACCCAGGTGCACTCACCTGTGTGCCCCACCCAGCCCAGATGTGCCCAGGTGTGCCCAGGTGTACCCAGGTGAGACAGGTGTGACCTGGGTGTGATCCCGGTGTGCCCCAGGTGTGACCTGGGTGTGCCCAGGTGAGACAGGTGTGTACCCAGGGGTGCCCAGGTGTGCCCAGGTGTGCCCAGGTGCGCTCACCTGTGTGCCCCACCCAGCCCAGGTGTGCCCAGGTGTGCCCAGGTGTGCTCACCTGTGTGCCCCACCCAGCCCAGGTGTGCCCAGGTGTGCCCAGGTGTGCCCAGGTGTGCCCAGGTGAGACAGGTGTGACCTGGGTGTGATCCCAGTGTGCCCCAGGTGTGACCTGGGTGTGCCCAGGTGAGACAGGTGTGTACCCAGGTGTTCCCAGGTGTGCCCAGGTGTGCCCAGGTGCGCTCACCTGTGGGCCCCACCCAGCCCAGGTGTGCCATCAGCTGGCAGCCGTTGCACACCCCCAGGCTGAAGGTGTCCGGCCGCGCCCGGAAGCGCTCGAGCTCCGCCCGCACCGTGGGGTTGAAGAGGATGGAGGCGGCCCAGCCTGGGGGGAAAAATGGGAATTCATGGGGGAAAACCGGGGGGAATTATGGGGGGAAAACAGGAGAATAACGGGGGAATAATGGGGGAATTATGGGGAATTCATGGGGGAAATAATGGGGAATAACGGGGAATAATGGGGGAAATAATGGGGAATAACGGGGGAATAATGGGGGAAAAACAGGAGAATAACGGGGGAATAATGGGGGAATAATGGGGGAATAATGGGGAATTAATGGGGGAATAATGGGGAATTAATGGGGAATAATGGGGGAAAAACGGGGGAAATTATGGGGAAAAAACAGGAGAACAACGGGGGAATAATGGGGGAAATAATGGGGAATTAAAGGGGGAATAATGGGGAATAAAGGGGGATTGATGGGGGAAATATTGGGAGAATTATGGGGGAAATAATGGGGGAAATCATGGGGAAAAATGGGGAATAATGGGGGAATAATGGTGGAAATAATGGGGAATTAATGGGGAAAAAACAGGGATCAATGGGGGAAAAATGGGGAATAATGGGGGAAAAACAGGAGAATAACGGGGGAATAATAGGGGAATTATGGGGAATTAATGGGGGAAAAAATGGGGAATAACGGGGGAATAATGGGGGAATAATGGGGAATTAATGGGGGAATAATGGGGAATTAATGGGGAATAATGGGGGAAAAACGGGGGAAATTATGGGGAAAAAACAGGAGAACAACGGGGGAATAATGGGGGAAATAATGGGGAATTAAAGGGGGAATAATGGGGAATAAAGGGGGATTGATGGGGGAAATATTGGGAGAATTATGGGGAAATAATGGGGGAAATCATGGGGAAAAATGGGGAATAATGGGGGAATAATGGTGGAAATAATGGGGAATTAATGGGGAAAAAACAGGGATCAATGGAGGAAAAATGGGGAATTAATGGGGGGAAAATGGGGAAATAATGGGGAATTAATGGGGGATTAATGGGGAATTAATGGGGGAAAATGGGGAAATTAATGGGGAATTAATGGGGGATTAATGGGGAATTAATTTGGATTAATGGGGGAATTATGGGGAAAAAATGGGGGAAATAATGGGGGAAAAATGGGAATTAATGAGGGAATTATGGGGGGGGGAATGGAAAAATGGGGGTTCAGATTTTGGGGTTTTTTCAGGGATTTTAGGTTAAATTTGGGGGGATTTTAGGATTTTTTGGGGGTGAAAACCCCAAATCCTCACCCTTGGTGGATCCCAAACCACCAGAGCTGCTGAACCCCCCAAAAAAAACTCACAGAGGGAATTTGGGGTTTTTTATGGGGTTTTTGTGGGGTTTTAATGGGATTTTTGATTTTTGGGATTTTTAATGGTGGATTTTTTTGGATTATTTTTTTTTGGATTTTTAATGGGATTTTTTATTTTTGGATTTTTGGGTTTTTTTGGGATTTTTGGGATTTTTTCTCCCCATTTTTGGAGAACTCTTGGTAGGGTTTAGGATGGGGGGATGTTTTGGGTGGTTATTATGGGGCCAAAAACCCCCAAATCACCCAGAGACCCAGCCACCGACCCCAATGGTAGCAGAAGAAAAAAAAAGAAACCCAAAATAATCCAAAATACCGCCAAATCCCGCCCCCAAAACTGGGCTAGCCAAAAAAATCCCACAAATCCCCCAAAAATCACCCACAATCCCCAAATAGTTTCCAAAAAACCAAAAAAAAAATCCCAAAATAATCAAAAAAAAAAAACCCCCCAAAAATCCAAAAAAATCCCCAAAAAATCCCCAAAAATCCCAAAAATAAATAAAAAAAAATCCCCAAAAAATCCCAAAATAATCCCAAACCCGAGAACGTTCCCGGCTCTTTTGGGGTCATTTCTGTCTCTTTTGGGGTCCCCGATTTGTTTTGGGGTCCCAGGATATTTTTGGGGTCATTCCTGGCAGTTTTGGGGTCCCAGGGCTGTTTTGGGGTCACTCCTGCCCGTTTTGGGGTCCCAGGCTGTTTTTGGGGTCATTTCTGGCTCTTTTGGGGTCCCAGGCTGTTTTTGGGGTCTCACCTGGCTCTTTTGGGGTCCCAGGCTGTTTTTGGGGTCTCACCTGGCTGTTTTGGGGTGCCAGGCTGGTTTTGGGGTCTCACCTGGCTGTTTTGGGGTCCCAGGCTGTTTTGGGGTCTCACCTGGCTGTTTTGGGGTTCACTGGCTGGTTTTGGGGTCTCACCTGGCTGGTTTTGGGGTCTCACCTGGCTGTTTTGGGGTCCCAGGCTGTTTTTGGGGTCTCACCTGGCTGGTTTTGGGGTATCACCTGGCTGTTTTGGGGTGCCAGGCTGGTTTTGGGGTCTCACCTGGCTGTTTTGGGGTCTCACCTGGCTGTTTTGGGGTGCCAGGCTGGTTTTGGGGTCTCACCTGGCTGGTTTTGGGGTCTCACCTGGCTGTTTTGGGGTCCCAGGCTGTTTTTGGGGTCTCACCTGGCTGTTTTGGGGTCTCACCTGGCTGTTTTGGGGTGCCAGGCTGGTTTTGGGTCTCACCTGGAAGCCGGCCATGACGAAGGCAGCCGCCATCTCCCGGTCTCCGTTGCTGCCCTCCTCCCTGAGCACGGCCACGCGCGGCCCCGGCGGATCTGGGGGACCCCAAATCCGGCATGGGCACCCCAGAAACGGCATTGGCACCCCAAAAAACCCCAAACACCCCCAAACATCCCCAAACACCCCCAAAAAAACCCCAAAACCGGCATGGGCACCCCAGAAACGGCATCGGCACCCCAAAAAACCCCAAACACCCCCAAAAAACCCCAAAACCAGCATGGGCACCCCAGAAACAGCATCGGCACCCCAAAAACCCCAAACATACCCAAAAAAACCCAAAAATCCCCCAAATTCCCCCAAAATCCCCCAGAGACCCCAAATCCCTCAATGGTCCCAAATGTCCCCAGTCCCCCCATTATCCCAGTGTCTCCCAGTCCCCCCGGTATCCCAGTATCCCAGTATCCCAGTATCCCAGTACCCCAGGTATCCCAGTATCCCACTATCCCAGTATCCCAGTATCCCAGTACCCCAGTATCCCAGTATCCCACTATCCCAGTACCCCAGTATCCCAGTATCCCACTATCCCAGTACCCCAGTATCCCAGTATCCCACTATCCCAGTATCCCAGTATCCCAGTATCCCAGTATCCCAGTATCCCACTATCCCAGTATCCCACTATCCCAGTATCCCAGTACCCCAGTATCCCACTATCCCAGTATCCCACTATCCCAGTATCCCACTATCCCAGTATCCCCAGTATCCCAGTATCCCAGTGTCCCCAGTCCCCCCAGTATCCCAGTCTCGCCCAGTCCCCCCAGTATCCCATTATCCCAGTATCCCAGTGTCCCCAGTAGTCCCAGTATCCCAGCTCTCCCAGACCCCCCAGTATCCCAATATCCCCAGTCTCTCCCAGTCCCCCCATTATCCCATTATCCCGTTATCCCAGTCTCTTATCCCATTATCCCGTTATCCCAGTCTCTTATCCCAGTCCCCCCCGGTGTCCCCAGTCCCCCCACTCTCCTGTTATCTATCCCAGTTCTCCCGTTCTCCCGTTCTCCCGTTGTCCCGTTCTCCCGTTATCCCAGTGCCCGTTCTCCTGTTGTCCCGGTGCCCGCTCTCCCGTTGTCCCGCTGTCCCGCTGTCCCGGTGCCCATTCTCCCGTTCTCCCGTTCTCCCGTTGTCCCGGTGCCCACTCTCCCGTTATCCCGCTGTCCCGCTGTCCCGGTGCCGTACCCAGGCCGCCGGGCACGGCGCTGTCCCGCGGGCACTCGAAGCCGGCGCGGTACTCGGGGCCCCAGCGCGTTCCCAGATCCTGCTCCTCCTGCTCCACGCAGGAAGGGGCGGCCTGGAGCCGCTCCAGCTGGAAACTGCCCTGCTCCCAGAGGGCCCGGAGCTGGGACACGGGCTGGGCCAGCACCTGCTGCCCTCCCACAGTGACTGTCACCTGTATTGGGGACATTGGGGACACTGAGAGACACTGAGAGACACTGGGGACAGCCAGGGACACGAGGACAGCCAGAGCCTGTCCTGCTCCCAGAGAGCCCAGAGCTGGGACACGGGCTGGGACAGCACCTGCTGCCCTCCCACCGACACTGTCACCTGTACTGGGGACATTGGGGACACTGAGAGACACTGGGGACAGCCAGGGACACAGGGACATGGGGACAGCCAGGGACACAGGGACACAGGGACACAGGGACACGGGACACAGGGACACAGGGACACAGGGACAGCCAGGGACAGGGGGACAACGAGCACAGCAGTGCCACAAAGCCACCACCGCCCACCCCAGGGGGACAGAGCCACCAACTGTGCCCCCACAATGTCCCCAACACCCCCAACCCCCAATGTCCTCAGTGTCCCCAATCCCCCTAACGTCCCCACTGTCCCCAATTCTCCCAATCCTCCCCCCCTGTCCCCAGTGTCCCCCCAGTGTCCCCAGTGTCCCCATACCATGGCCTGGGGGCCGTAGGGGCCACTGTGCCCGATGGGCACGCAGGTGACCCCAGTGTCCCCAATCCCCCCAATGTCCCCAGTGTCCCCAGTGTCCCCCCAGTGTCCCCAGTGTCCCCATACCATGGCCTGGGGCCGTAGTGGTGTCCGTGCTGTCCCGAGGGGCACCGCAGGTGACCCGGCGTCCTCGGAGCGGCGGCGGACTCGGGGACAGCGCGCCGATTGGTCTCGCCACGCCAGGGCCTGAGCGACGCTCCCGGGCCCGGAGCTGGACAGCGGGGCCAGCGCTGCCCGGACAGGTGGCACTTGGGGACACTGGGGACACTGGGGAACTGGGGAACTGGGATAGGGGGAATGGGGATATGGGGACATGGGGTATTGGGACAGAGGGACCCTGGGGAACAGGGCTGGCAGCCCCTGGTGCACAGGGACATGGAGACTGGACATTGGGGACACTGGAGACATGGGAACTGGGGACATGGGACTTGGGGACACATGGGATAAGTGACGGAGGGACATGGACGAGGAAGGGGAGGGCCATGGGAATATTGGACACTGGGATATTGAGGACATTGGGCATTGGGGACATGGGCACTGGGCCACTCTGTTCGACTCTGTACCTCGAGTGACTGGTGCCATGGGGCATTGTCCCACTGTCCATCTCCGTGTCACTCACCCCGTGTCATCCCAGGGTCCCGTGCCCACTGGCTGGGGACACTGGGGCACTGGGCGATCCGAGTGACCCTGGTGACTCTGAGGCCATGGGCCTCGGTGCACCTGTGTCACCGGTGTCCTCACATGCACGGCCCCGCGGGGCCCTGCAGTGGGCCGAGGCCCGGCGTCCGGTACGCGCTGCAGGTCGAGCGGCAGCTCGGAGGAACCCCACGGAGCATCGTGTCCGGACAGGAGGCCCGCTGCTGCGGGGAGAGGGGGGAGAACACTGGGGGGAAGGAAACGGGGGAATTGGGGGATGGATATGGGACATGGATAACAGGGGGATACAGGAGGGAAAGGTGGGAACAGGGAAGGGGAAATGGAATAGGGGGGCAGAACATGGGGACTGGGGAAAATGGGTGGGAAATGGGAGGGGGAAAGGGGAAGGGGAACGGAAAGGTGGTGGGGACATGGGAATGGGGAATGGGATGGAAACCGGTGGGCATGGAAAGGGACAGGGGACAAGGGTCTCACATGGACGTGCAGTGGGGAATGAATGGGGAATGGTGATTGTGGGGGCAAAAGGGGTTGGGAATGGATAAGGTGTAGTGGCGCGAACTGGGGGATACAGGGGGAAAGGGGGAAGTTCGGGGAACATGGGCAGCAGGAATGCATGGAGACATGTGGGAAGGAGAAAGGTTCGGGAAAGGGGAAAAGGGGGAAAAGGGGGAGGGGGGATAAGGGGGAAAAAGGGGGGGAAAATGGGGGGAAAGGGGGAAAAGGGGGAATAAGGGGGAATAGAGGAAAATGGGGGAAGGGGGGAAATGGGGGAAAGGGAAAATGGGGAAAAGGGGAGGGGAAAAATAGGGAGGGGGAAAATGGGGGGAAAAATGGGATAATGGGAAGGGGAAAGGAAAAATGGGGGGGGGGAATGGGATATGGATAAAATGGGAAGGGAAATGGGGGTAAAGGGGGAAGGGGAATGGGGTAGGAAAATGGGATGGGGATAAGGGGGAAATGGGGGAAAAATGGATGGGGAAGGGAACGGGGGAAAATGGGGGGAATGGGGGATAACGGGGGGGAAAAATGGGGGACGGGGGAAAAATAGGGGGGAAAGGGGGAAAAATGGGGGATTATGGGGGGAAAATGGGAGAAAATGGGAGAAAAATGGGAGAAAAATGAGGATAATGGGGGGAAATGGGGGGAAAAATGGGGGGAATTGGGGGTAAGGGGGATTAAATCCTATTTTTCCCTCATTTTCCCCCCCAAAACCCCATTTTTCCCAATCTTTCCCCCCATTTTCCCCCTTTTCCCCCATTTTCCCCCCCATTTTCCCCCCATTTCCCCCCATTTTCCCCCCATTTTCCCCCATTTTCCCCCATTTCCCCCCCATTTTCCCCCCCCGAACCCGATGAGTCCTGGTGGACTCTCGAAGGCGCTCCGCGAGGCTCCCGGGCTCCTCCAGGTCGGGGCAGGAATCCCCAGCTGGGCAAAGACCTGGGCCGGGCCGAGCCCCCCAGGCGGTGCCGGCCAGGGCTCAGCTGCACCCACAGCAGCGCCCTAAATCCCATTGAAAACACCCCAAAAAAACCAAAATCCACCCAAAAAACCAAAATCAGACCCAAAATCCACCCAAAAAAACCAAAAACCCAAATCAGACCCAAAATCCACACAAAAACAAAAAAAAAAAAACCCCAAAACAAACAAAAAACCGAAATCAGACCCAAAATCCACCCAAAAATACCAAAAACCCAAAACCCCAACTCGGTGCCGGCCGGGGCTCAGCTGCACCCACAGCAGCGCCCCTAAAACCCATTGGAAACACCCCAAAAAACCCAAAATCAGACCCAAAATCCACCCAAAAAACCAAAATCAGACCCAAAATCCACCCAAAAATACCAAAAACCCAAATCAGACCCAAAATCCACCCAAAAAAAAAAAACAAAAAAAAACAAAACCAAAAACCCAAATCAGACCCAAAATCCACAACAAAAAAAAAAAAAAAAAACCAAAAACAAACAAAAAAACCGAAATCAGACCCAAAATCCACCCAAAAACGTCCAAAAAAACTCAAAACCCCAAAATCCACCAAAAAACCCAAAAAAAACACCCCCAAATCAGACTCAAACCCCCCCAAAAAAACCAAATCAGACCCAATCCACCAAAAAAAAACCAAAAAACACAAAAACAAACCCCAAAAACCCCCAAATCAGACTCAAAATCCACCCAAAAAAACCAAAAAACCCAAAAAACCCCAAATCAGACCCAAAATCCACCAAGAATGAGGAAAGAAAGGGGCACAAAATGGAGCAAATTTCAGCAAAAATGGCAAAAAATGGAAAAAATGGAGGAAAAATGGAGGAAAAAAGACCCCAGAATGGCCCTGGACACACCTGGGGACCCCAAACCTCACCTGAGACCCCAGAATGTGCCCAGGTGTGCCCAGGTGTGACCCAGGTGTGCCCAGGCGTGCCCAGGTGTGTCCCAGGTGTGCCCAGGTGTGTCCAGGTGTGTCCAGGTGTGCCCAGGTGTGCCCAGGTGTGACCCAGGCGTGCCCAGGCGTGCCCAGGTGTGTCCCAGGTGTGCCCAGGTGTGTCCAGGTGTGTCCCAGGTGTGCCCAGGTGTGTCCAGGTGTGCCCAGGTGTGTCCCAGGTGTGCCCAGGTGTGTCCAGGTGTGTCCCAGGTGTGCCCAGGTATCTCCAGGTGCATCTCCAGGTGTCCCCAGGTGTGTCCCTGTCCCCCCAGGTGTATCCCCAGGTGTCCCCAGGTGTGCCCAGGTGTCCCCAGGTGTGCCCTCACCGCGCTCCTCAGGACATTTCAGGTCGGGGGTCACAGTGGCCGTCACGTCGGGGCACACGGCGTAGGCTGAGATCACCAGGGCACCTGGGGACAGGTGAGACACCGGGGACAGGTGAGACACCTGGGGACAGGTGAGACACCTGGGACAGGTGAGACACGGGGTGGACAGGTGAGACACCCGGGGTCACCAGGGGGGCACCTGGGGGTCACCACTGTCGCCAGGCTCCCCAATCCCCCCAATCCCCCCAACCCCGCCAGTGTCCCCAATCCCCCCACTCCCCCCAGTCCCCCCAGTGTCCCCATTGTCCCCCAGTCCCCCAATCCCCCCAGTGTCCCCCCCCAGTGTCCCCAGTGTCCCCAATCCCCCCTCTCCCCCCACTCCTCCCAGTGTCCCCAGTGTCCCCACTCCCCCCAGTGTCCCCAGTGTCCCCAGTGTCCCAAATCCCCCCTCTCCCCCCAGTCCCCCCTCTCCCCCCACTCCCCCAGTGTCCCCCCTCCCCGGTGTCCCCGCGGTGTCACCTGGTGCCATCACGGTGTCGCTGCCCACGCGGGCCGCCATGCTCAGCGAGTCCTTGCCGCCGTCGATGGCCACCCCGAGCGCGTGCATGGCCACCACCAGCGCCTCGCAGGCGACCACCAGAGCCCCCCCCTCCGAGCCCGCCTTGGAGCCCCACATCCAATTGCCCGAGCACTTCACATCCTGGGGGACAACGGGGGGACGGGGACAGGGACAGGGACGGGGGACAGGGAGAGGGGACAGGGGACAGGGGATAGGGACAGGGATAGGGGACAGGGACAGGGACAGGGAGAGGGGACAGGGGACAGGGGATAGGGACAGGGATAGGGGACAGGGACAGGGACAGGGACAGGGACAGGGACAGGGATAGGGGACAGGGAGAGGGATAGGGGATAGGGGATAGAGACAGGGACAGGGGATAGGGGGGATAGGGACAGGGACAGGGACAGGGACAGGGAGAGGGGACAGGGGACAGGGGATAGGGACAGGGACAGGGATAGGGGATAGGGGATAGGGGATAGGGACAGGGACAGGGAGAGGGGACAGGGGACAGGGGATAGGGACAGGGACAAGGATAGGGGATAGGGGATAGGGACAGGGATAGGATAGGGGATAGGGACAGGAGAGGGGACAGGGAGAGGGGACAGGGACAGGGGATAGGGACAGGGACAGGGGATAGGGACAGGGACAGGGATAGGGACAGGGATAGGAATAGGGGACAGGGACAGGGGATAGGGACAGGGACAGGGATAGGGGATAGGGGATAGGGGATAGGGACAGGGAGAGGGGACAGGGACAGGGGATAGGGACAGGGACAGGGAGAGGGGACAGGGGACAGGGGATAGGGACAGGGACAAGGATAGGGGATAGGGATAGGGACAGGGACAGGGGATAGGGACAGGGACAGGGGATAGGGACAGGGACAGGGATAGGGACAGGGATAGGAATAGGGGACAGGGACAGGGGATAGGGACAGGGACAGGGATAGGGGATAGGGGATAGGGGATAGGGACAGGGAGAGGGGACAGGGACAGGGGATAGGGACAGGGACAGGGAAGGGGACGGGGACAGGGATAGGGACAGGGAATAGGATAGGGGATAGGGGATAGGGGATAGGGACAGGGAAGGGATAGGGGATAGGGACAGGGAGAGGGGACAGGGACAGGGATAGGGACAGGGACAGGGATAGGGACAGGGAGAGGGGATAGGGGATAGGGAAGGGACAGGGGACAGGGGACAGGGGGACACAGGGACAGGGGGACAGGGGACACGGAGGACACAGGGACAGAGGGAACAGGGACAGGGGGACACAGGGACAGGGGGACAGACACGGGGACACGGAGGACACGGGACAGGGGGACACGGGGACAGGGGACACGGGACACGGAGGTGCCACAGCCAGAGGGGACACAGGCACAGGGGAGGGGACACAGGTCAGTGCCACCGCCTGTCCCCTCCCCACTGCCACCAGCAGCAGCCCAGTGTCCCAAAAACCCAGTGTCCCCAAATGTCCCAAACACCCAAATCCCCCAATGTCCCCACAGTGTGTCAAAATGTCCCCAAATATCCCAAATCCCCCCAATATCCCAAATCCCCCAATGTCCCCCCGCTGTCCCCAATCCCCCCGATGTCCCCAGTGTCCCCAATGTCCCAAATCCCTCTCAATGTCCCAAATGTCCCCAAGGTCCCCAACCCCCCAGTGTCCCAAATCCCCCCAACATCCCAAATCCCCCCAAATGTCCCCAATGTCCCCAATCCCCCCAATGTCCCTAAATCCCCCCAATGTCCCCAATCCCCCCAAATGTCCCCAATGTCCCCACTGTCCCCAGTGTCACCAAATGTCCCAAATCCCTACAGTGTCCCCAATCCCCCAATATCCCAAATCCCCCCAACATCCCAATCCCCCCACTGTCCCCAATCCCCGCACTGTCCCCAAATCCCCCGTGTGTCCCAAACCCCCCCGCCGTCCCCGCCGTCCCAGAGTCACCTTGAGGTGTGTCACCTGTGCCCACACCAGGTTGGTGAGGGCCTCTGCCAGCGCCAGCCGCGCTCCGGCCGCGGGCTCCAGCAGCCCCTTGACCGGCTGCTCGCCGATGGCCGTGGCCGCGCCCGCGTCCCCGAACGGCGACAGGGCCACCACGGCCACGTCGGCCAGCGGCGTGTGCAGGGGGCCAACGCACTGCTGCTGGGCCACCAGCCCCGTCACCGAGCGGTCCACCTGGGCACGGGGACAGGGAGGGGACACTGGGGACACTGGGGACACTGGGGACACTGGGGGCATTGGGGACAGTGGGGACATTGGGGACATTGGGGACACTGGGGGCATTGGGGACACTGGGGACATTGGGGACACTGGGGACATTGGGGGCATTGGGGACACTGGGGGCATTGGGGACACTGGGGACATTGGGGACACTGGGGACACTGGGGACACTGGGGGCATTGGGGACACTGGGGACACTGGGGACACTGGGGGCATTGGGGACACTGGGGACATGGGGGAACTGGGGGCATTGGGGACAGTGGGGACATTGGGGACATTGGGGACACTGGGGGCATTGGGGACACTGGGGACATTGGGGACACTGGGGACATTGGGGGGATTGGGGGATTGGGACAGCGGGGGGATTGGGGACACTGGGGGCATGGGGACACTGGGGACATGGACATCAAGGGCACGGTGAGGTGCAGGGGCACGGTGGCACGGGTGACAGCACAGTGTGACAGTGACACTCAGGTGACACCGCGGTGACGTTGAGGTGACACCGAGGGGACACAGGTGAGACACGGGCGTGGGACAGGTGACACACAGGACATGGGGGGACATAGGTGACACTCAGGTGACACACAGGTGAGCTCACCTTGTTGGTCAGGTACCTCTTGCTGGGGGTTGGGGGTCACACAGGTGACACACAGGTGACACACAGGTGACACAGGTGACACAGGTGACACACACAGGTGACACTCAGGTGACACAGGGGTGACAGAGGTGACACAGACAGGTGACACTCAGGTGTGCCAGGTAACACACAGGTGAGCTCACCTTGTTGGTCAGGTACCCCTTGCTGGGGGTTGGGGTCACACAGGTGACACAGGTGACACTCAGGAGTGACAGGGGTGACAGGGGTGACACAGGTGACACTCAGGTGACACTCAGGTGTGCCAGGTGACACAGGTGAGCTCACCTTGTTGGTCAGGTACCTCTTGCTGGGGGTTGGGGTCACACAGGTGACACATACAGGTAACACAGGTGTGACAGGTGTGAGACAGGTGACACTCAGGTGACACAGGGGTGACACAGGTGACACAGACAGGTGACAGGTGACACTCAGGTGTGCCAGGTGACACTCAGGTGAGCTCACCTTGTTGGTCAGGTACCTCTTGCTGGCCATGGCCGGGGGGTTGGGGTGGGGTTGGGGTCACACAGGTGACACTCAGGTGACACAGGGGTGACACAGGTGACACAGACAGGTGACACAGGTGTGCCAGGTGAGCTCACCTTGTTGGTCAGGTACCTCTTGCTGGCCACGGCCGGCAGCCTCAGGACCCTCTCGAGGGCGGCGCCCACCGAGAGCTCCGGGGGGAGGCTCAGGGGGCGCCGGGGGAGGGGAGAGAGCGACAGCCGGAACTCCTGGGGGGGCACGGGGTGGAATGGGGGGACCCCGAAATGGGGGGGGGACCCCGAAATGGGGGGGGACCCCGAAATGGGGGGGATGGAATGGGGGGACCCCGAAATGGGGGGGACCCCGAAATGGGGGGGGGACCCGGAAATGGGGGGGACGGGATTGGGGGGGGCATGGATTGGGGGGACTCCGAAATGGGGGGGACCCGAAATGGGGGGGGGGACGGGATAGGACTCGAATGGGGACACGGATTGGGACCCGAAATGGGGGGGGGATCCCAAAATGGGGGCGGCACAGGATTGGGAGGCACGGGATTGGGGGGGCACGGAAATGGGGGGCATGGGATTGGAGGGGACCCCGAAATTAGGGGAGGGGACCCGAAATTGGGGAAGACTCCGAAACTTGGGGGGAACCCTAACTTGGGGGGGGGGGCAAAATCGGGGGGACCCCAAAAATGGGGAGGGACCCCAAAATTGAGGGGACCCAAAAATTGGGGGGGAAAAGTCGAATTTGGGGGGGACCCCGAAATTGGGGTGGCCCGAAATTAGGGGGGGACCCCAAAACTGGAGGGGGGGGGGTGTGGGAAGTCAAATTTGGGGTTCCCAAAAAAAAACTTAGGGTCACAAATTTAGGAGTTTAAAAATTTTAGGGTCCCCAAATTTGGGTGATGAAAAACTTGGGGCCCCCCCAAAAAAATTTATCCTCTCCTCCCATTTTGGGGTCCTTTTTTTGGGATCAAATTTTGGGGTGCCCCCCCCAATTCCGGGTCGGTTTTTGGGGTCCCCACTCAAATTTTGGGGTCCCTTTTCGGGGCCCCTTTTTTTGGGGTGTCCTCCCAAATTTGGGATCCCTTTTTGGGGTGTCCCCCCCAATTCCGGGTCGGTTTTTGGGGTCCCCACTCAAATTTTGGGGTCCCTTCTTGGGGTCCCTTTTTGGGGCGTTTCCCCCGATTTTGGGGGTTCCCCCTGATTTTGGGGCTATTTTTTGGATCCCTTTTTTCGGGGTGTCCCCCCAGTTCCGGGTGGGTTTTTGGGGTTCCCCCTCTCACCTTTTGGGGCATCTTGCCCAGCACCCACTCCAGCTCGAGGTTGACGGGGGTGGGGAGCCCCTCGTGGGACCCCCCGAGTTCGGGCACCGGCGCCGCCAGGTCATCGACCAGCACGATCTGGGGGGGCACCCGAAATCACCCCAAAACGCCCCCCAAAAATACCCCAAGAAGAGCCCAAAACAGCCCAGCAGCTCCCAGGAAACACAAAAAACACCACCAAAAATTGCCCCAAAAACGGTCCCAAAACACCCAAAAATCAACCCAAAAATTCCCCAAAAATACCCACAGGAGCCCCAGAAAATCCCAAAAAAACACACACACAAAATTAACTCAAAAATGGTCCCAAAACACCCAAAAATCAACCCAAAAATTCCCCAAAAATTCCCACAGGAGCCCCAGAAATTCCCCCCAAAAATTGCCCAAAAATGGTCCCAAAACACCCAAAAATCAACCCAAAAATTCCCCAAAAATACCCACAGGAGCTCCCAGAAATCCCAAAAAAACACACACACAAAATTAACTCAAAAATGGTCCCAAAACACCCAAAAATCAACCCAAAAATTCCCCAAAAATACCCACAGGAGCCCCCAGAAATCCCCAAAAAAAACACACACAAAAATTACCCAAAAATCAACCCAAAACACCCCAGAAACGACCCCAAAAATCCACCCCAAAAACGACCCCAAAACAGCCCAGAAATGACCAAAAATCCATCCCAAAATAGCCCAGAAACCACCCAAAAAATCCACCCCAAAACAGCCCAGAAATGACCCAAAAATCCACCCCAAAACAGCCCAGAAATGCCCCAAAAATGACCCCAAAACAGCCCAGAAATGACCCAAAACCGACCCCAAAATCCAGCCCAAAACAGCCCAGAAACGACCCCAAAAATTACCTCAAAACAGCCCAGAAATGACCCAAAAATCCACCCAAAAATGACCCCAAAACAGCCCAGAAATGCCCCAAAAAGTGACCCAGAACAGCCCAGAAATGCCTCAGGACCAGCCCAGGGTCACAACGGCCACAACGACCCCAAAGTGTCCCCAGAGTGTCCCCAGAGTGTCCCCAATGCCCCCAGTGTCCCCACTGTCCCCAAGGTGTCCCCAATGTCCCCAGTGTCCCCAGTGTCCCCCAATGTCCCCAATGTCCCCCTGTCCCCAATGTCCCCAATGTCCCCAATGTCCCAAATGTCCCCGTGGTGTCCCCAATGTCCCCAATGTCCCCAATGTCCCAAATGTCCCCGTGGTGTCCCCAGTGTCCCCAGTGTCCCCAATGTCCCCAATGTCCCCAGTGTCCCCAATCCCCCAAGGTGTCCCCAATGTCCCCCATGTCACCAAATGCCCCCAGTGTCCCCAGTGTCTCCAATGTCCCCAGTGTCCCCAATCCCCCAAGGTGTCCCCAATGTCCCCAGTGTCCCCTGTGTCACCTTCCCGTCCCCGGTGATCGTCCCCACCACGCTGAGCGGGCAGCGCTCTCGCTCCGCCAGGCGCCAATCCCCCAATGTCCCCAATGTCCCCGTGGTGTCCCCAATATCCCAGTGTCCCCAATCCCCCATGGTGTCCCCAGTGTCACCTTCCCGTCCCCGGTGATCGTCCCCACCACGCTGAGCGGGCAGCGCTCTCGCTCCGCCAGGCGCCAATCCCCCAATGTCCCCAATGTCCCCGTGGTGTCCCCAATGTCCCCAGTGTCCCAATGTCCCCGTGGTGTCCCCAGTGTCCCCTGTGTCACCTTCCCGTCCCCGGTGATCGTCCCCACCACGCTGAGCGGGCAGCGCTCTCGCTCTGCCAGGCGCCGCAGCAGCGCCAGCGCCTCCGGCCGCACCAGCAGCGCGTTGGACTCCTGGTACTCGGCGCCCCAGAGCTCCAGCACGCTCAGGGTGGGGTCACCCAGCTGCCACCGGGGACACCAGGGTGTCACCAGGGCCACCAAAGTGTCACCAGGGCCACCATGGGATGGAAGGGATTGGGGGAAATTGGGGAAATGGGGATTTGGGGACACTGGGGACACTCCTGGTACTCGGCGCCCCAGAGCTCCAGGATGCTCAGGGTGGGGTCACCCAGGTGACAGCGGGGACACCAGGGTGTCACCAAGGTCACCAGGGCCACCAAAGTGTCACCAGGGCCACCATGGGATGGAAGGGATTGGGGGAAATTGGGGAAATGGGGATTTGGGACACTGGGGACACATCTGGTACTCGGCGCCCCAGAGCTCCAGGATGCTCAGGGTGGGGTCACCCAGGTACAGCGGGGACACCAGGGTGTCACCAAGGTCACCAGGGCCACCAAAGTGTCACCAGGGCCACCATGGGATGGAAGGGATTGGGGGAAATTGGGGAAATGGGGATTTGGGGACATTGGAGACAAGGAGCCCCCAGAGCTCCAGGATGCTCAGGGTGGGGTCACCCAGGTGACAGCGGGGACACCAGGGTGTCACCAGGGCCACCGGGGCCACCAAGGTGTCACCAGGGCCACCATGGGATGGAAGGGATTGGGGGAAATTGGGGAAATGGGGATTTGGGGACACTGGGGACACTCCTGGTACTCGGCCCCCCAGAGCTCCAGCATGCTCAGGGTGGGGTCACCCAGCTGCCAGTGGGGACACCAGGGTGTCACCAGGGTCACCGGGGCCACCAAAGTGTCACCAGGGTCACCACAGGATGGAAGGGATTGGGGGATTTGGGGATTTGTGGCCATTTGGCCACTGGTCACGCTGACCTGGAAGCGGCTGGCGTAGATGACGGCCCCGGCCGGCTCGGAGATCTCCTTCAGGACATTGCCTGGGGACAGCGGGGATTTGGGGACATTGGGGACACCCTGGGACACTGGGGGGACAGTGGGGACAGCGGGGATTTGGGGACATTGGGGACACCCTGGGGACACTGGGGGACAGTGGGACAGCGGGGATTTGGGGACATTGGGGACACCCTGGGGACACTGGGGGGATTGGGGACATGGGGGCATTGTGGTGCCAAGGAGCTGTGCCACTGCGTGTCCCCAAAAATCCCCTCATGGCCACAAATCCCCCAAAATGTCCCCAACCCCCCCAACATTCCCAATCCCCCCAATGTTCCCAGCATTCCCAACATTCCCAATCCCCCCAAATCCCAGGGATCCCCCCTCTCACCGTTGCCCCCAGCCCCCTGGTCGTGGATGGAGCTCACGGGGTTCCCAATCCCCCAATCCCCCCAAATCCCCCTAATGTTCCCAATGTTCCCAGCATTCCCAATCCCCCCAATGTCCCCAGCATTCCCAACATTCCCAATCCCCACAAATCCCAGGGATCCCCCCTCTCACCATTCCCTCCAGCCCCCTGGTCGTGGATGGAGCTCACGGGGTTCCCAATCCCCCAATCCCCCCAATGTTCCCAATCCCCCCAAGTCCCCCCAATGTTCCCAACGTTCCCAATCCCCCCAAATCCCCCCAATGTTCCCAACATTCCCAATCCCCCCAAATCCCAGGGATCCCCCCTCTCACCATTCCCTCCAGCCCCCTGGTCGTGGATGGAGCTCACGGGGTTCCCAATGTTCCCAATCCCCCCAATGTTCCCAATGTTCCCAGCATTCCCAACATTCCCAATGTCCCCAAATCCCAGGGATTCCCCTCTCACCGTTGCCCCCAGCCCCCTGGTCGTGGATGGAGCTCACGGGGTTCCCAATCCCCCCAATCCCCCCAATATTCCCAATGTCCCCAGCATTCCCAACATTCCCAATGTCCCCAAATCCCAGGGATTCCCCTCTCACCGTTCCCTCCAGCCCCCTGGTCGTGGATGGAGCTCACGGGGTTCCCAATCCCCCAATCCCCCCAATGTTCCCAATCCCCCAATCCCCCCAATGTTCCCAATCCCCCCAATCCCCCAATGTTCCCAATGTTCCCAGCATTCCCAGCATTCCCAATCCCCCCAATCCCCCCAAATCCCAGGGATTCCCCTCTCACCGTTGCCCCCAGCCCCCTGGTCGTGGATGGAGCTCACGGGGTTCCCGGCCCCGCTCTCCACGCAGCCCCTCAGCACCCGGTTCAGTTTTTGCTCCATCTCGGGGTCCCCGCGCTGCACGGCCCCCAGGTCCCGCTCGGCTTCGTTGTCCCCCTGCACCTGAGGGGGGGATTCGGGCTTTGTCCCCCCCCCCCAAAAAAAAATCCCCCCCAAAAAAACCCCCAAAGCAAAAAAAAAACCCCGAGAAAATCCGACCCCGAACGGCGGAAATGGGAAAAAAGTAAAATGGGAACCTCAAAAATGAGAGAATCCCAAAAATATTTCCAGGCAGGAACCTCAAAAATTACAAAATTCAGAAAAAAAATCCATCCAGAAAGCTCAAAAATGCCAAAATCCAGAAAAATTCCTATCCAGGAATCTCAAAAAAGTTAAAATAAAATAAAAATCCACCCAGAAAGCTCAAAAATGAGAGAATCCCTGAAAAATTCCCATCCAGAAAGCTCAATAATGACAAAATAAAATTAAAATCCATCCAGGAACGTCAAAAATGAGAGAATCCCAGAAAAATTCCCATCCAGAAACCCCAAAAATGCCAAAAAAAAAAAAAAAAAAATCCAGAAACCTCAAAAACGCCAAAATCCCCCCAAAAATTTGGCAGGAAACCCCAAAAACGAACAAACCAAAAATAAACTCACCCAGAAACTTCCCCAAAATTCCCCCCAAAATCTCCAAAATTCCCCAAATTATCCGAAATTCCCCCTAAATCCCCCAAAATTCCTCTGAATTCCTGCAAATCCCACCCAAAATTCTCCCCAAATTCCCCCAAAATCCCCAAAAAAATCCCCAAAATCTCCCAAAATCCTCCCAAAATCCCCCAAATTCCCCCAAAATTCCTCAAAATTCCGCCCAAAAATCCTCCCTAAAATCCCCCAAATTCCACCTTAAATCCCCCCAAAATTCCCCTAAATTCCCCCAAATTCCCGAAATTCCCAGAATTCCCGAATCCCCGCTCACCTGGATGGAGGAGGCGGCCCCTCCCCCCACGCCGATCCTGTACACGGGACCCCCCAACTTCACCACCAGCATCCCTGGGGGGAGGGGCGCTCATTGGGGGGGGGGGGAGGGGCGATCTGAGACCCCCATGGGGGGGGAGGGGCGGGAAGAGACCCCCCACAGTGGGGGAGGGGCACTCAGAGACCCCCAATTGGGGGAGGGGGGGGTTGGGACCTCCAAAAGTGGGGGTGGGGCGCTTATGGGGGGGGGAGGGGCGCTCAGGGACCCCCACGGCGGGGGGAGGGGCGGATTTTGGGGATTTTCTCGGAATTTTGGGGGAGATTTGGAGGAATTTGGGGGGGGGGGGTTGGGGAATTTTGGGGAATTTTGGGGGAATTTTGGGGGAATTCTGGGGAATTTTTTAGGATATTTTTTGTGATATTTTTGGGATATTTTTAGGATATTTTTGGGATATTTTAGGGATATTTTTGGGATATTTTAGGATATTTTTTAGGATATTTTTGGGATAGTTTTAGGATATTTTTGGGATATTTTAGGGATATTTTTGGGATATTTTAGGATATTTTTTAGGATATTTTTGGGATAGTTTTGGGATATTTTTAGGATATTTTAGGCGATTTTTTTGGGTGATTTTGGGGTTATTTTGGGTGATTTTCTTGGGATAATTTTGGGTGATCTTTTTGGGGATATTTTTGGGTAATTTTTGGAGGTATTTTTGCGATATTTTGGTGTTTTTTTGGGATATTTCAGGATATTTTTAATATTCTGGATATTCTGGATATTCTATGATATTTTATGGATATTCTAGGATATTTTTAGGATATTTCTGGGATATTTTTGGGATATTTTTGGGTATTTGATTTTTTGGGATATTTTTGGGATATTTTTGGGATATTTCAGGATATTTTTTGGGATGCTGACCTGGCTCCGGGCTCTCCTTGCGCACATTCGGGATATTTGGGATTATTTTGGATATTCTATGATATTTGGGGGGGTTTTTGGGGATATTTTCGGGACATTTTGAATATTCTGGCGATTCTATGATATTTTTGGGATATTCCAGGATATTTTTCCAGGATGCTGACCTGGCTCCGGGCTCTCCTTGCGCACGTGCTCGTCCTCCAGGGCGCCGAGGCCGCCGCTGAACATGACGGGTTTGATCCACTCGCGCCGCTGCCCCCCGGGCAGGAGCTGCCCGAAGGAGCGGGCGAAGCCTGTGGGGACACAGGCAAATCCCGGCAAATCCCGGCAAATCCCGGCAAATCCCGGCAAATCCAGGGAAATCCGGCCAAAAATCCCCGTCAAAACCCGGAGCCGCCCAAAGTGACCCCGAACGGCCCCAAAATTTTCCCCAAATTTGTCCCCAGATTTGTCCCCAGGTGTGCCCAGGTGTGTCCAGGTGTGCCCAGGTGTGACCAGGTGTGTCCCAGGTGTGTCCCAGGTGTGCCCAGGTGTGGCCCAGGTGTGCCCAGGTGTGCCCAGGTGTGACCAGGTGTGTCCCAGGTGTGACCAGGTGTGGCCCAGGTGTGCCCAGGTGTGGCCCAGGTGTGCCCAGGTGTGCCCAGGTGTGTCCCAGGTGTGACCAGGTGTGGCCCAGGTGTGCCCAGGTGTGGCCCAGGTGTGCCCAGGTGTGCCCAGGTGTGCCCAGGTGTGTCCCCAGGTGTGACCAGGTGTATCCCAGGTGTATCCCAGGTGTATCCCAGGTGTCCCAGGTGTGCCCAGGTGTGCCCAGGTGTGCCCAGGTGTATCCCCATGTGTATCCCAGGTGTCCCCAGGTATATCCCAGGTATCTCCAGGTGTGCCCAGGTGTATCCCCATGTGTATCCCAGGTGTCCCCAGGTATATCCCAGGTATCTCCAGGTGTGCCCAGGTGTATCCCAGGTGTGCCCCAGGTGTATCCCAGGTATCCCAGGTGTATCCCAGGTGTCCCCCCAGGTGTGTCCCCCCCAGGTGCGTGCCCAGGTGTATTCCAGGTGCGTGCCCAGGTGTGCCTCACCTGCCAGCAGGGGCTCCCCGAATTTGTTGCCGTAGTCGCTGGCGCCGTCGCTGGCGCCGATGGCGACCTCGAGGGGGCGGGCGAAGGAGGCGGGGTACGGGGCACGGGGGTCCTCCCAGGGCTGCTCGAAACCTGGAAAACCAAAAGGGATCGGGACCCCAAAAACGGGATCGGGGACCCCAAAAACCCCAAAAATGGGAACGGGGACCCCAAAATATGGGAGAGGGACCCCAAAAACCCCAAAAAACGGGATCGGGGACCCCAAAAACGGGAGAGGGACCCCAAAAATGGGATCGGGGACCCCAAAATGGGGTACGGGGCACGGGGGTCCTCCCAGGGCTGCTCGAAACCTGGGAAAAGCACCCCAAAAACGGGATCGGGGACCCCAAAAACGGGATCGGGGACCCCGAAAATGGGATCGGGGACCCCGAAAATGGGATCGGGGTCCCCCAAATATGGGATCAGGGACCCCAAAAACGGGAGAAGGACCCCGAAATATGGGATCAGGGACCCCAAAAATAAACCCAAAAAATGGGACAGGGGAGACCCCAAAATTTGTGGGGTTTGGGGGAAATTTGGGGAAATTTGGGGGATTTGGGGAACCCACAAATTTGGGGGATTTTGGGGATTTGGGGGATTTGGGTGTTTTGGGGAAATTTGGGGTTTTTGGGGATTTGGGGGAACCCCAAATTTGGGGGAATTTGGGGGAAATTTGGGGATTTTTATGGGATTTGGGGAATTTTTATGGGATTTGGGGGGATTTTTATGGGATTTGGGGGATTTGGGGGTTCCTGGGTGGGATTTGGGGGATTCTGGGTGGGATTTGGGGGTTCCTGGGTGGAATTTTCAGGATTTTGGGGGTTCAGGGGTGGAATTTCCAGGATTTTGGGGGTTTCAGGGGTGGAATTTCCAGGATTTTGGGGGTTTCAGGGTGGGATTTTCAGGATTTTGGGGTTTTCAGGGTGGGATTCCCAGGATTTGGGGTGTTTTCTCCCTTTCCTCACCCGGGATGAGCAGGTTGCCGAAGCAGTAGCCGGGGTTTGGGGGTTCAGGGTGGGATTTGGGGCTGATTTTGGGATTTTCAGGTGGGGTTTTCAGGATTTTGGGGGTTCCAGGGTGGGATTCCCAGGATTTGGGGGTGTTTTCCCTCTCTCTCACCCGGGATGAGCAGGTTGCCGAAGCAGTAGCCGGGGTTTGGGGTTTTCAGGGTGGGATTTTCAGGATTTTGGGGTTTCAGGGTGGGATTTTCAGGGTTTTGGGGTTATTTTGTTGGGATTTCCAGGATTTTGGGGTTATTTCATTCGGATTTTCAGGATTTGGGGGTGTTTTCCCTCTCTCTCACCCGGGATGAGCAGGTTGCCGAAGCAGTAGCCGGGGTTTGGGGTTTTCAGGGTGGGATTTTCAGGATTTTGGGGGTTCCAGGGTGGGATTCCCAGGATTTGGGGGTGTTTTCTCCCTTTCCTCACCCAGGATGAGCAGGTTGCCGAAGCAGTAGCCGGGGTTTGGGGGTTCAGGGTGGGATTTGGGGCTGATTTTGGGGTTTTCAGGGTGGGGTTTTCAGGATTTTGGGGGTTCCAGGGTGGGATTCCCAGGATTTGGGGGTGTTTTCCCTCTCTCCCCGGGATGAGCAGGTTGCCGAAGCAGTAGCCGGGGTTTGGGGGTTCAGGGTGGGATTTGGGGCTGATTTTGGGTTTTCAGGGTGGGATTTTCAGGATTTTGGGGGTTCAGGGTGGGGTTTTCAGGGTTTTGGGGTTATTTCATTCGGATTCCCAGGATTTGGGGGTGTTTTCCCTCTCTCTCACCCGGGATGAGCAGGTTGCCGAAGCAGTAGCCGGGGTTTGGGGGTTCAGGGTGGGATTTTCAGGATTTTTGGGGGTTCCAGGGTGGGGTTTTCAGGGTTTTGGGGTTATTTCATTCGGATTCCCAGGATTTGGGGGTGTTTTCCCTCTCTCTCACCCGGGATGAGCAGGTTGCCGAAGCAGTAGCCGGGGTTTGGGGGTTCAGGGTGGGATTTTCAGGATTTTGGGGGTTCCAGGGTGGGGTTTTCAGGGTTTTGGGGTTATTTCATTCGGATTCCCAGGATTTGGGGGTGTTTTCCCTCTCTCTCACCCGGGATGAGCAGGTTGCCGAAGCAGTAGCCGGGGTTTGGGGGTTCAGGGTGGGATTTGGGGCTGATTTTGGGGTTTTCAGGGTGGGGTTTTCAGGATTTTGGGGGTTCCAGGGTGGGATTCCCAGGATTTGGGGGTGTTTTCTCCCTTTCCTCACCCGGGATGAGCAGGTTGCCGAAGCAGTAGCCGGCCGTGCCCGCCACGACGTGCGCCCCCCGGCCCGTGCACTGCACGTCCCGGATCCGCCCCCGGTGCCGGTGGTGGCGCCGCTGAACGGAGCCACGGCTGCCAGAGGGGCGGGGCCATCAGGGGACACGCCCACCGCGGGACACGCCCACCGCGGGACACGCCCACCGGACACACCCACAACGGGAACACGCCCACCCACGGGGACATGCCCACAGGGACACGCCCACCACGACACGCCCACAATAAGGACACACCCACAAAGACACTCCCATAGAGACACGCCCACCTCGGGGACACGCCCACAGGGACACACCTACACCCTGGACACGCCCACCCCCAGGGAAACGCCCACCAGGACAAGCCCACCCACGAGGGGACACACCCACCAACCTGGATGCGCCCACCTGGACACGCCCACCCACCTGGGACACGCCCACTTGGAAATGCCCACCTGAACATGCCCACCCACCTGGCCACGCCCAGCTCACCTGGACACGCCCACCCCGGGGACACACACACCTTGTATAGCCCCGCCTACCTGGACACGCCCAGCCCCTCCCACTGACCACACCCACTGACACCGCCCCCCACACCTGCAGGGAAGGTGTAAGACTGAGCCAGCCTGTCTCACCTGTCCCAGGTGTGTCTCCCCCATCCCAGGTGTGTCTCCCCATCCCAGGTGTGTCTCCCTGTCCAGGTGTGTCTCACCTGTCCCAGGTGTGTCTCACCTGTCCGAGGTGTGTCTCACCCATCCCAGGTGTGTCTCCCCATCCCAGGTGTGTCTCCCCCATCCAGGTGTGTCTCACCTGCCCCAGGTGTGTCTCCCCGTCCCAGGTGTGTCTCACCTGTCCCAGGTGTGTCTCCCCGTCCCAGGTGTGTCCCCCCATCCAGGTGTGTCTCCCCCATCCCAGGTGTGTCTCCCCCGTCCCAGGTGTGTCTCCCCTGTCCCAGGTGTGTCTCCCCCATCCCAGGTGTGTCTCCCTGTCCCAGGTGTGTCTGTGTCTCCCCGTGCAGGTGTGTCTCCCCGTCCCAGGTGTGTCTCACCTGTCCCAGGTGTGTCTCCCCTGTCCCAGGTGTGTCTCTCTCTGTCTCCCCATCCCAGGTGTGTCTCCCCCATCCCAGGTGTGTCTCCCCCGTCCCAGGTGTGTCTCCCCTGTCCCAGGTGTGTCTCTCTCTGTCCCCCATCCCAGGTGTGTCTCCCCTGTCCTAGGTGTGTCTCCCTGTCCTAGGTGTGTCTCACCTGTCCCAGGTGTGTCTCCCTGTCCCAGGTGTGTCTCACCTGCCCAGGTGTGTCTCCCCCATCCCAGGTGTGTCTCCCCTGTCCCAGGTGTGTCTCCCCCATCCAGGTGTGTCTCCCCTGCCCCAGGTGTGTCTCACCTGTCGGGAAGTTGTGTGTCTCCGCAGTGAAGGTCACGTGTCTCACGCTCTCTCTCCTCTCCAGGGCGCTCGGGGCCGTCGGGTCCGCGGCCGCAGCGCCAGCACCGGCACGCCACGGATGGCGCTGGGAAAAACCGGAAATACGGAAACTCCCCCAAAACCTGCACACACCCCAGCCCAGGTGTGCCCAGGTGTGCCCCAGGTGTGTCCCAGGTGTTCCCCAGGTGCCTCACCTGCTGTCCCAGGTGTGTCCCAGGTGTACCCCAGGTGTATCACCAGGTATCCCCAGGTGTGCCCAGGTGTGCCACATGCTGTCCCAGGTATCCCCAGGTATCCCCAGGTATCCTCAGGTGTACCCCAGGAGTACCCCAGGTGTGTCCCAGGTGTTCCCCAGGTGCCTCACCTGCTGTCCCAGGTGTGTCCCAGGTACCCCAGGTGCCTCACCTGCTGTCCCAGGTGTGTCCCAGGTGTTCCCCAGGTGCCTCACCTGCTGTTGTCGCAGAACTTGATGACGTTGTTGGGGTGGGAGGAGCTCTGGGTGTCCATGAGGCGCCCGAAGAGCGACCCGGGCACCTGGCGGCCGTCCAGGTACAGGTGAGCCTTGAAGAACCAATGGCGGCTGTGCTCGCTGCACAGGTGAGACACAGGTGAGACAGGTGAGAATGGACAGGTGAGAATGGACAGGTGAGAATGGACAGGTGAGACAGGTGAGAATGGACAGGTGAGCCTTGAAGAACCAATGGCGGCTGTGCTCGCTGCACAGGTGAGAATGGACAGGTGAGACACAGGTGAGACAGGGGAGAGATGGACAGGTGAGAATGGACAGGTGAGAATGGACAGGTGAGAGATGGACAGGTGAGAATGGACAGGTGAGAATGGACAGGTGAGAGATGGACAGGTGAGAATGGACAGGTGAGAGATGGACAGGTGAGAATGGACAGGTGAGAGATGGACAGGTGAGAATAGACAGGTGAGAGATGGACAGGTGAGAATGGACAGGTGAGAGATGGACAGGTGAGACAGGTGAGGTTCACACAGGTGCGGTTCACACAGGTGAGGGAGCAGTGCCAGGTGGGGGGATTTTTGGGATTTTTTTGGTGAATTTCGGGGGTTTTGGGGATTTTTTTGGGATTTTTATTTTGGGATTTTTTGGGGGATTTTTGGGTTTTTTGGGGATTTTGGGATTTGGGGTTTTTGGCCTCTTTTGTGGAATTTTTAGGGATTTTTTGTGGAATTTTGAGGGATTTTTTGGGGAATTTTTAGGGAGTTTTTGGGAATTTTTAGGGAGTTTTTTAAGGAATTTTTAGGGATTTTTTGGGAATTTTTAGGGATTTTTTTGGAATTTTTAGGGATTTTTTGGGGAATTTTTAGGGATTTTTTGGGGGAATTTTTAGGGATTTTTGGGGAATTTTTAGGGATTTTTTAAGGATTTTTTAGGGATTTTTGGGATTTTTTTGTGGAATTTTTAGGGATTTTTGGGGATTCAGGGTTTCTCTGTAGGATTTGGGGTTTTTTTCTGCAGGATTTTGGGGATTTTTTTGTGGGATTTTGGATTTTTTTTTCCGGGATTTCAGATTTTTTTGGGTTTTTTGTAGGATTTCGGGGTTTTTCTGTGGGATTTGGGGTTTTTCTGCAGGATTTTGGATTTTTTTTGTAGGATTTCTGGACTTTTGTAGGATTTTGGGGTTTTTTGCAGGATTTTGGAGGGGTTTTTTTTAGGATTTTGGCTTTTTTTTGTGGAATTTTTAGGGTTTTTTTCGCAGGATTTTGGATTTTTTGCAGGATTTTGGATTTTTTTTTCCGGGATTTCAGATTTTTTGGGTTTTTCTGTAGGATTTCAGGATTTTTTTGTAGGATTTTGGGGTCACCTGTTGCTCTGGGCCAGGTCGAAGAGCTCCACGGTGCTCGGGGATTTTGGGGTTTTTAGGGAATTTTTGGGGAATTTTGGGGATTTTTCGTAGGATTTCGGGGTTTTTCTGTGGGATTTTGGATTTTTCTGTGGGATTTTGGATTTTTTTGTAGGATTTTGGGGTTTTTGGGGTCACCTGTTGCTCTGGGCCAGGTCGAAGAGCTCCACGGTGCTCGGGTTCCTGCCGGCTCTGCGGAAGAGCCGCGTGTAGAATTCCAGATCCCACGAGTCAAAGGCCAGACCTGGGCAGGGACAAACACCAAAAAATCCCGAAAAATCCCCAAAAAATCCCAAATCTAAAATGATCCCCCCAAAACCCGCTCCAAACCGGCGCCAAATGCAGCAAAAAGAGCCCAAAATCTCCTGGGATTCCCTCAAATATTCCTGAAGTGTTCCCAAAATATTCCCAAATTTTTTTTAATATTTTTTTTAGAATATTTAAATAAAACAAATTTCAGAGAAATTCCCTGAAAAATCCCTGGAAATGGCCTGAAATTCCCTCAAGTATTCCGGAAATGTTCCCCAAATATTCCCAAAATATTCAAAAAATTTAAAAAAAAATGTAATTAAATATTAAAGATTAAAATCCCGAAGAAATCCCCTGAAAAATTCCTCAGAATGTCCTGGAATTCCCTCAAATGTTCCCAAAATGCCCCAAAATTTAACTTAATTTAACTTCATCAAAAATCCCAAAATGTCCCCAAAATTTCAAATATTCCCAAAATTTCCCCTGTCCCCAAAATGCCCCAAATGGCCCCAAAATCCCAAAAATGTTCCCAAAATCCCAAATGACCCCAAAATCCCAAAATGTCCCCAATGTCCCCACTGCCCTTGGAATCCCCCCAATATTCCCAGCATTCCCAATTTTCCCAGTATCCCCATTTCCACTATTTCCACTATTCCCATTATTCCCAATATTCCCAGTATTCCCACTATTCCCACTATACCCACTATTCCCAGTATTCCCAGTATTCCCAGTATTCCCAATATCCCCATTATCCCACTATTCCCACTATTCCCAGTATTCCCACTATTCCCAGTATCCCAGTCTCTCCCACTATTCCCACTATTCCCACTATTCCCACTATTCCCACTATTCCCATTATCCCATTATTCCCGTTATTCCCATTATCCCGTTATTCCCACTATTCCTGTTATTCCCATCATTCCCATCATTCCCGTCATTCCTATTATCCCGTTATTCCGTTATTCCCGTCATTCCCAGTCTCACCCAGTTCCCGATCCGCCTCTCTCAGCGCCTCCTCCCCTTTTCCCAGCACGTCCACGCTGCCCACGGGCGCCGGTGTCACCGGCACGTGGAAGGAGCTCAGGGGCTCCCGGTAAATCTGCTCCGTGAGCGGATCCGAGAGAGCGCGGCACAGCCGGGAGAGCAGCGACGGGCTCGGAGGCGATGGGAGCTGCAGGGAGAGAGACTGGGAATGCTGGGAATGCTGGGAATACTGGGGGAGAGCAGCGACGGGCTCGGAGGGGATGGGAGCTGCAGGGAGAGAGATTGGGAATGATGGAATGCTGGGAATATTGGGGGAGAGCAGCGACGGGCTCGGAGGGGATGGGAGCTGCAGGGAGAGAGATTGGGAATGATGGGAATGCTGGGAATATTGGGAATATTGGGATAATGGGGGAGAGCAGGACGGGATCGGAGGGGATGGGAGCTGCAGGGAGAGAATACTGGGAATATTGGGAATTCTGGGAATATTGGGGGGAGAGCAGCGACGGGCTCGGAGGGGATGGGAGCTGCAGGGAGAGAGATTGGGAATGCTGGGAATGCTGGGAATATTGGGGGAGACAGCGACGGGCTCGGAGGCGATGGGAGCTGCAGGGAGAGAGATTGGGAATGATGGGAATGCTGGGAATACTGGGGGAGAGCAGCGATGGGCTCGGAGGGGATGGGAGCTGGGGAAGAGAGATTGGGAATGATGGGAATGCTGGGAATATTGGGAATATTGGGATAATGGGGGAGAGCAGGGACGGGATCGGAGGGATGGGAGCTGCAGGGAGAGAATACTGGGAATATTGGGAATTCTGGGAATATTGGGGGGGAGCAGCGACGGGCTCGGAGGCGATGGGAGCTGCAGGGAGAGAGAGATTGGGAATGCTGGGAATGTTTGGAATACTGGGGAGAGCAGCGATGGGCTCGGAGGGGATGGGAGCTGCAGGGAGAGAGATTGGGAATGATGGAATGCTGGGAATACTGGGGGAGAGCAGCGATGGGCTCGGAGGGGATGGGAGCTGGGGAAGAGAGATTGGGAATGATGGGAATGCTGGGAATATTGGGGGGAGAGCAGCGACGGGCTCGGAGGGGATGGGAGCTGCAGGGAGAGAGATTGGGAATGATGGGAATGCTGGGAATATTGGGGGGAGAGCAGCGACGGGCTCGGAGGGGATGGGAGCTGGGGAGAGAGATTGGGAATGATGGGAATGCTGGAATATTGGGAATATTGGGATAATGGGGGAGAGCAGGGACGGGATCGGAGGGGATGGGAGCTGCAGGGAGAGAATACTGGGAATGTTGGGAATGCTGGGAATATTGGGGGAGAGCAGGGATGGGCTTGGAGGGGATGGGAGCTGGGGAAGAGAGATTGGGAATGCTGGGAATGCTGGGAATATTGGGGATACTGGGGGAGAGCAGGGACGGGCTCGGAGGGGATGGGAGCTGCAGGGAGAGAGGGGGAGATACTGGGAATGTTGGGAATATTGGGATACTGGGGGGACTGGGAATGCTGGGAGAGACTGGGGATCCTGGGAATGCTGGGGATACTGGGAATATTGGGAATGGGGATACTGGGAGAGACTGGGAGAGACTGGGGATCCTGGGAATGGGGATCCTGGGGATCCTGGGGGACAGCTCCAATTCCCCCAATGTCCCCATTAATTCCCTCATTAATCCCCTCATTAATCCCCCATTAAATCCCCAATTAATCCCCATCAATCCCCCATCAATCCCAATTATTTCCCCCATTAATTCCCCCATTATGCCCAATTAATTCCCCCATTAATCCCCCACCAATCCCCCCATTAATCCCCTCATTATTCCCCAATTAATCCCCATTAATTCCCCCATTATTTCCCCCATTAATCCCCCATTAATCCCCTTTAATCCCCTCATTAATCCCCATTAATCCCCAATTAATCCTCCATTAATCTCCCATTAATCCCCCCATTAATCCCTCATTAATCCCCCATTAATCCCTCATTAATCCCCCATTAATCCCCCCATTAATCCTCCCATTAATCCCCCCATTAATCCCCTATCAATCCCCTCATTAATCCCCCATTAATCCCCCATGAATCCCCACCTGGATCAGGAGGCGCCGGGATCTCTCCACGCGCTGCACGCGGCTCAGCCCGGCGGCCCGGCACAGGGACACGGCGTTGGTGCTCAGGGGCGTGCACACCCCCAGCCTGGAAGTCATTAATTAGCGCTAATTAGCGTTAATTAGCACTAATTAGCAAGGAATTCCCAAAAAATCCCCATTAAAATAGGGAAAAAATAAAAAAAAATCCCAAAATTCTGCCCCAAGGATGGAGTTGGTGCTCAGGGGCGTGCACACCCCCAGCCTGGAATTAATTAATTAGCGCTAATTAGCGTTAATTAGCACTAATTAGCACTAATTAGCAAGGAATTCCCAAAAAATCCCCATTAAAATAGGGAAAAAATTAAAAAAAATCCCAAATTTCTGCCCAAACCCCTCCAATCCCACCCCAAAATTTCCCAAAAACTCCAGAAAATTCCCCAAAAAATCCCCAAATCCCCCAAATTCCCTCCCAAACCCTCCCGAAATCTCAAAAAATCTTTGAAATTCCCCAAAAAATTCCCAAAATTCCCCCCAAAATCCCGAAAATCTCCCCAAATTCCCCCAAAATCCAAAAAAAAATCTCCAAAATTCAAAAAAAAAAATCCGTTAAATTATAAAAAAAAATCCTGAAAATCCCCCCAAAAAAATCCAAAAAATTCCCCAAATTTTCCCCAAAACCCCCCCAAAAAATTCCCAAAATCCCAAAATTCCCCCCAAAAATTCCCAAAAATCCCTCAAATCCCCAAAAATCAAAAAAAAAATCCCCAAAAATCCCCAAAAATCCCCAAAAAATCCCCCAAAAATCCCCCAAACCCCCCCAAAAAAATTCCCAAAAAATCCCCAAATCCCCAAAATTCCTGAAAATCCCTGGAATTGCACACCTGGGCCCGATCTCGAGCAGCGCGTCGCTGCCGCGGGCGCTCAGGGCGCTGCGCTCGCTCACGTCGGCGCCGCCGGCCAGCGGGGAGCCCAGCAGCCAGCGCAGGACACGGAGCTCATCTGGGCTCAGGGGGGAATCTCCTGGGACGGGAAATAGAGAAAAATCACATTGGAATAAAAAAAACCCGTGAAAATCCCATTAAAATCAAAAAAAACCCGTTAAAATCGCGTTAAAAATGACAAAATCCCCTTGAAATGCCCAGCAGCCAGCGCAGGACACGGAGCTCATCCGGGCTCGGGGGGGACTCACCTGGGACGGGAAATAGAGAAAAATCACATTAAAATTATAAAAAACCCCATGAAAAGAAAAAAAACCCCGTGAAAATCGCGTTAAAATCAAAAAAAACCGCATTAAAATCGCGTTAAAATGAAAAAAAACCGCGTTAAAATCGCGTTAAAAATGACAAAATCCCCGTGAAAATCCCCAGCAGCCAGCGCAGGACACGGAGCTCATCCGGGCTCGGGGGGGAATCTCCTGGGACAGAAAATAGAGAAAAATCACATTGGAATAAAAAAAAACCCCGTGAAAATCCCATTAAAATCAAAAAAAACCGCGTTAAAATAAAAAAAAACCGCGTTAAAATCAAAAAAAATCCCGTGAAAATCGCGTTAAAATCAAAAAAAACCGCATTAAAATCGTATTAAAAATAAAATAAATCCCATTAAAATCGTACTAAAATCAAAAAAATCGCATTAAAATTGCACTAAAATCAAAAAAATCGCATTAACAATAAAAAAAAATCCCATTAAAATAAAAAATATCCCATTAAAATCATATTAAAATCAAAAAAACTGCATTGAAATCGTATTAAAAATCAAAAAAATCGCATTAAAATCGTATTAAAAATCAAAAAAATCGCATTAAAATCGTATTAAAAATAAAATAAATCCCATTGAAATCGCATTAAAATCAAAAATTTCACATTAAAATCCCATTAAAATAAAAAAAATCCTGTTGAAATCAAAAAAATCCCATTAAAATCGCGTTAAAATCAAAAAAATCGCGTTAAAATCGTATTAAAAATAAAATAAATCCCATTAAAATAAAAAAAATCCCATTAAAATCGCGTTAAAATTTTAAAAATCACGTTTTAAAATTGCATTAAAAATGACAAAATCGCATTAAAATAAAAAAAAAAACTATTAAAATCGCTTTAAAATCAGAAATTTCGCATTAAAATCCCATTAAAAATAAAAAAATCCCATTAAAATAAAAAAAATCCCATTAAAATCGTATTAAAAATAAAATAAATCCCATTAAAATCGCACTAAAAATAACAAAATCCCATTTAAAATCCAAAAAAATCGTATTAAAATCAAAAAAATCCCATTAAAATCGCGTTAAAATAAAAAAAAAAGATGTATTAAAATCAAAAAAATCGCATTAAAATAAAAAAAAAAACCAAAAAAAATCGGAAAAAAATCGGAAAAAAATCGGAAAAAAATCGGAAAAAAATCGGAAAAAAATCGGAAAAAAATCCCCAAAAATCCCAAGTTGCCCAAACTCCCCCGTGGTAGCCCCGGACTCACCTGGGCAACCGAGGTGAGCTCAGAGCTCGCCCAGCACCCCAAAAAAACCAAAAAAAAAAACCCCAAAAAATCGAAAAAAAAATGCAAAAAAAATCGGAAAAAATCGGAAAAAAATCGGAAAAAAATCCCCAAAAATCCCAAGTTGCCCAAAATGGTGGGAAGTGGCCCCGGACTCACCTGGGCTACTAAAGAGCAACTCCAGGCTCATAAGGGACCCCAAAAAAATGCAAAAAAAATTAAAAGAAAATCCAAAAAAATTGAAAAAAAATCGAAAAAAAATCGGAAAAAAATCGGAAAAAAATCGGAAAAAAATCCCAGGTTGCCCAAACTCCGCCCCCGGTAGCCCCGGACTCACCTGCCCAGCCCACGTAGTAGCAGAGCTCGGCGCGGACCCCCAGGACCCCCGGCTCGAGCGCCCGCGCCGCCTCCAGCGGGGCCCCCAAACCCGAGGGCACCCCCAGAGCCGCCCCTCCCCCCGCGGGGGGCTGCACGAACAGGCGGAGCAGCGGCATCTGCGGGGGGGGAGGGGCGCGTTAGGGACCCCCGGATTGGGGGAGGGGCGCGTTAGGGACCCCCGCATTGGGGGAGGGGTCAGGGACCCCCCCCATGGGGGAGGGGGAATTGGGGACCCCCGCATTGGGGGAGGGGAACAGGAGCAGCGGCATCTGCGGGGGGGAGGGCGCGTTAGGGACCCCCGCATTGGGGGAGGGGCGCGTTAGGGACCCCCGGATTGGGGGAGGGGTCAGGGACCCCCCCATTGGGGGGAGGGGCGGGTTAGGGACCCCCCCTTGGGGGGAGGGGAGGAGTCAGGGACCCCCGAATTGGGGAGGGAGGGTTAGGGACCCCCAAATTGGGGCGGGGGTCCCGAATTGGGGGAGGGGTCCCGAATTGGGGGAGGGGCAGGGGGGAGAATTGGGGGGGTCCGGAATTGGGGGAGGGGTCCGGAATTGGGGGAGGGGCTGCAGGGGACCCCCGAATTGGGGGGGGGGGGGGGGGGTCCGGAATTGGGGGAGGGGTCCCGAATTTGGGGGAATTTGGGGGAATTTTGGGGAGTTTTGGGGGGTCCTGGGGGTTGGAGACCCCAAATTTGGGGAATATTGGGGGAATTTTGGGGAAATTTGGGATTTTTGGGGGGGAATTTGGGGTTTTTTAGGGGAATTTGGGGAAAATTTGGGGATTTTAGGGGAATTTTGGGGGTCCCAGAGGTCAGAGACCCCAAATTTTGGGGGATTTTGGGTTTTTAGGGGAATTTTGGGGGTCCCAGGGGTCAGAGATTCCGAATTTTAGGGGAATTTGGGGAATTTGGGGGTCCTGGGGGTGGGAGACACAAAATTTGGGAGAATTTGGGGGGAATTTGGGCGAATTTGAGGGTCCCGGGGGAATTTTGGGGGTCCTGGGATTGAGACCCCAAAATCCGGGACCCCCCCAACTCTCAGTGACCCCAAAATCCCCAAATCCCCCCAAAAAACTCCCCAAATTCCCCTAAAAATCCTAAATTTCCCCCCAAAAATCCCAAATTTCCCCAAAAAAATCCCCAAATTTCCCCCCCAAAAAATCCCCAAAAAAATCCCAAATTTCCCAAGAAAATCCCCAAATCCCCCCAAAAAATCCCGAATTTCCCCCCAAAAAATCCCCAAATTTCCCAAAAAAAAATCCCAAAATTCCCCCAAAAAATACCGAATTTCCCCTCAAAAAAAACCCCAAATTTCCCCAAAAAAAATCCCAAATTTCCAAAAAAATCCCCAAATTTCGCCCAAAAAATTCCCAAATTCCCCCAAAATTCCGCAAAAAAATCCCCAAATTTCCCCCAAAAAATCCCCAAATTTCCCCCCCAGCCCCCCCAAATTTCCCCACGTGCCCCCCCGGGCGCCCCTCCCCCCCCTCCCCCCCAATTTTTATTTTTTATTTTTTAATTTTTTAATTTTTTGGGGTCCCCAAATCCCCCTCCCCTCCCCCCCCCGTACCTGGCGCGGATTTCGCCGATTCTGCCCCAAAACGGCCCCGGGGGGGCCCAAAAAGGGGGGGGAGGGGCGGGGGGAGGGGCGGGGGGAGGGGCGGGGGGAGGGGCCGCGCCCACCCCTCCCCCACCCAGCCCGGACGGCCCCGAAAGGGCCCAAAAATCACCCAAAAATCACCCAAAAATGCACAAAATTCACCCAAAATTCACCCGAAATGAGCAAAATTCACCCAAAATTCACAAAATTCACCCAAAAATCACCCAAAAATCACCCCAAAATCACACCAAAAATCACCCAGAATTCACCAAACAAAATTCACACCAAAATTCAACCCAGAATTCACCCGAAATGAGCAAAATTCACACCGAAATTCACTAAAAATTCACAAAATTCACCCAAATTCACCCGAAATGAGCAAAATTCACCCAAAAATGAGCCAAAATTCGCTAAAATTCAACAAAAATGCCCCAAATTCACCCCGAAATGCCCCAAAAATTCACAAAATTCACCAAAAATTCACATCCAAAATTCCCCCAAAATGTCCAAATTCCCCCCAAAATTCCCCCCAAATTGCCCCAAAATTCCCCAAATTCACCCAAAATTCCCCTAAAATGCCCAAAATTTACCAAAATTCACCCGAAATTCTCAAAAATATCAACTAAAAAATGCCCCAAAAACCCCCAAAATTCACCCAAAATTCGCCAAAATTTTTGGGGGATTTGGGGAATTTTGGGAGAATTTTTGGCAATTTTTTGGATTTTTTTGGAACTTTAGGGAATTTTTAGGGGAGTTTTTTGGAATTTAAGGGAATTTTGAGGAATTTTGGGGGGGAATTTTGGGGGAATTTTGTGGAACTTTTTGGGAATTTTGAAGGAATTTTGAGGAATTTTAGGGAATTTTTAGGGGAAATTTGTGGAATTTTTGGGGAATTTAAGGGAAATTTTTTGGGAATTTTTTGGAATTTTAGGGAATTTTTTGGAATTTTTTAGGAATTTTTGGGGAATTGGGCGGGCCCGGGGTGGGGGTGGGGAGGGGGAGGGGCGCCCCTCCCCCCGCCCCTCCCCCCCGCCCCTCCCCCCCCAAGGCCGACCCTGCCCAGGTGACCCCGGGGGGGGGGGGAGGGGCGGGAAGGTCGCTGGTGACGTCACTGAGGTGACGTCATCGATGTCGCCATCGCCAGTGGCCTTGGGACCCCTCCCCCCCCAAATCCCACCCTGGGACCCCCCAAAATCCCCCCCAAAATTCGGGGGGGGGGTCTCGAACCCCAAATCCCCCCCAAATTCTTCCCCTCCCCCCAAATTCGGGGGGACCTGAACCCCAAAATTCCCCCCGGGACCCCCAAAACTCCCCCAGAACCCCCCAAATCCACTCGGGACCCCCCAAAATCTCCTTGAGACCCCCAAACTCCGCCCTGGGACCCCCAAAATCTCACTCGGGACCCCAAAAATCCTTCCCGGGACCCCCCAAATCTCCCCGGGACCCCCAAACCCTTCTGGGACCCCCAAAGCCTTTCAGGACCCCCCAAAATCCTTCCCGAGACCCCAAAATCTCCTCGAGACCCCCATAATCCTCCTCAGGACCCCAAACTCCCTCAGGACCCCCCAAATCCCCCCGGGACGCCCCAAACCCTTTCGGGACCCCCAAATCCTTCTCGGGATCCCCCAAAACCCTCTCGAGACCCCCAAAATCCCACCCAGGAACCCCCAAACCCTTCTGGGACCCCCCAAACTCCCCCGGGACCCCCAAACTCCCCCGGGACCCCCAAACCCTTTCGGGACCCCCAAAATCCTTCCCGGGACCCCCAAACCCACTCTGGGACCCCCAAACTCCGCACCAGGACCCCCAAACCCCCCCAGGACCCCCCAAATCCTCCCGGGACCCCCAAACCCTGCTGGACCCCCAAACCCTTTCAGGATCCCCAAACTCCGCTCCAGGACCCCCAAACCCCCACTCAGATCCCCCCAAACCCCCTCAGGACCCCCCAAAATCGTTCTTGAGACCCCCAAACCCCCCGGGACCCCCCAAATCCCCCGGGACCCCCAAACCCTCTGGACCCCCAAACCCTTCTGGGACCCCCAAACTCCGCTCCAGGACCCCCAAACCCTTTCAAAACCCCCCAAACCTTTTCAGGACCCCCCAAACTCCCACCGGGACCCCCCAAACCCCCCGGGACCCCCAAATCCCCCCGGGACCCCCCAAATCCGCCCCCCCACCTCGGGGGGTTCCGCGAGCTTCCCGCGTGTCGGGCGAGGCCACGCCCCTGGTCACGCCCCCTGGGTGTGGTTATGCAAATGAGAAGCGGGGATTACGTCACAGCGCGCCGGCGAGCCCGCCGGGAACGCGCATGCGCGAAAGGAGCGGGAAAAACGGGAAAAAAGGGAAAAAATGGGAAAAAATGGGGAAAAATGGGGAAAATGGGGAAAAATGGGGAAAAATGGGGAAAAATGGGAAAAAAGGGGAAAAATGGGGGAAATGGGGAAAAATGGGGAAAAATGGGGAAAAAATGGGGGAAAATGAGGAAAATGGGGAAAAATAGGGGGAAATGGGGGAAAATGGGGGGAAAATGGGAAAATAATGGGGAAAATGAGGAAAAATGGGAATAAATGGGGAAAAATATGGGGAAAAATGGGGGAAATAATGGGGGAAAATGAGGAAAAATGGGCAAAAAATGGACAAAAATGGCAAAAAAAAAAAAAAAAAAAGCAAAAATGGAGAAAAATGGGGGGAAATGGGGAAAAAATGGGGAAAATAATGTGGGAAATAATGGGGGGAAAATGAGGGGAAAAAAATGACACAAAAATGGCCAAAAATGGGCAAAACTGGCCCAAAAATGGGGAAAATGGGCAAAAATGGCTCCAAAGTGTCCCCAAAATGGCCAAAAATGGGGAAAATGGGCAAAAATTGACCCAAAAATGGCACAAAATGGACCCAAAATGGCCAAAAATGGCCAAAAATGGACCCAAATTTCTCCAAAATGCCCCAAATTTCCCAAAATGTTCCCTAAAAATCCCCAACATTTTCCCAAGTCCACCCCAAATCCCCCAAGTATTCCCGAAAAATTCCCAAAATTTTCCAAATTGCCCCCAAATTCCCCCAAAATTTCCCCAAATGTCCCCAAAAATTCCCAAAATTTTCAAAAAATTCCCCCAAATTCCCCCAAAATTCCCAAAATTTCCCCAAATTTCCCAAAAATTCCCCAAAATTTCCCAAAATCCCCCCGAATTTTCCCCAAAATGTTCCCGAATTTCCCAAAATGTCCCTAAAAATTCCCAACATTTTCAAAAAATTCCCCCAAAATTCCCAGAAATTCCCAAAATTTTCCAAAATTTTCCCCAAATATCCCCAAATCCCCCCAAATTCCCCCCTAAAAATTCCCAAAATGCCCCAAAATGTTCCCAAAATCCCCAAAAAAATTCCCGAAATTTCCCCAAATCCCCCAAAAATTCCCCAAATTTCCCCAAACATTCCCACATTTTCCCAAAATTTCCTAAAATGTCCCAAAATTTTCCCAAAATTTCCCAAAATATCCAAAAAAAAATTCCGATTTTTGGGGGGTTCAGAGCGCCCCAAAACCCCTTTAAAAAAAAAAAACAAAAAAAATTCAAATTATTCCTCATTTTAACCCAAATTTATTCCGATTTTCACCCATTTGTTGCGGCGCAAAAATTCGGGGCGACCCCCAAATATTTTTAGGGACCCCCCAAATTTTTTGGGGGGTTCAGAGAACCCTAAACCACCCCAAAAATTAAAAAAACCACAAATTATTCCTCATTTTAATGCCATTTATTTGAATTTTCACCCATTTCTTGCAGCGCAAAAATTCAGGGCGACCCCCAAATTTTTTTAGGGACCCCTCAAATATTTTTAGGGACCCCCCCAAATTTTTCGGGGCTCACACGAAGCTGAAAGCGCCCCAAAAAAATCCCAAAAAATTCAAATTATTCCTCATTTATTGCGATTTTCACCCATTTCTTGCGGCGCAAAAAATTCGCGGCGACCCCCAAATATTTTTAGGGACCCTCCCGATATTTTGTGGGGGTCCCCGCGGTATTTTTGGGGTCACACGAAGCTGAGGCGGCGCTCGGGGGGGATCCCGAAGCGCCCCTTGTGCTGCTCGAAGAGGAGCTCGAGGTGGCGGCGGTAGCGGCGCTGCCAGAGCTCCACCTCGGCGCCCGAGGGGTTCGGCAGCCGCGGCAGCTCCAGGGGGGCCCCAACTGCAGGGAGAAATATAAAAAATATTGTTAGAAACATTGCAGAAAAAATCGGGATTTGAAATGAAAAAAATCCCGGGAAAATCGGCCGAAAAATCCCGATTTTAAACGAAAAAAATCCCGTTAAAACGAAAAAAAATCCGATTTAAAACGAAAAAAATCCGGATTTTAAAACGAAAAAATTTCGATTTAAAACGAAAAAAATCCCGTTAAAACCGAAAAAAATCCGGATTTAAAACAAAAAAAATCACGATTTAAAACGAAAAAAATCACGATTTAAAACGAAAAAAATCTGATTTAAAACGAAAAAATTTCGATTTAAAACGAAAAAAATCCCGTTAAAAACGAAAAAAATCCGTATTTAAAACAAAAAAAATCACGATTTAAAACGAAAAAAATCCGGATTTTAAACGAAAAAATTTCGATTTAAAACGAAAAAAATCACGATTTAAAATAAAAATAATCCGGATTTTAAAACGAAAAAAATCACGATTATAAACAAAAAAAATCCTGTGAAAATCGGCCGAAAAATCCCGATTTAAAACGAAAGAAATCCCGTTAAAAACGAAAAAATCCCGATTTAAAAAGAAAAAAATCACGATTTAAAACGAAAAAAATCCGGATTTTAAACGAAAAAATTTCGATTATAAACAAAAAAATAATCATGGTTTAAAATAAAAAAAAAAAAATCCGGATTTAAAATAAAAAAAATCCCGTGAAAATGGCCCAAAAAATCCCGATTTAAAACGAAAAAAATCCCGTTAAAACGAAAAAATAATCCGGATTTAAAACGAAAAAAAAATCACGATTTAAAATAAAAATAATGCGGATTTAAAATAAAAAAAAGATCCTGATAAAATAGGCCAAAAAATCCGGATTTAAAACAAAACAAAAAAATCCCGTTAAAAACGAAAAAAATCCGATTTAAAATAAAAAAATTCCGATTTAAAACACAAAAATAATCCGGATTTAAAACGAAAAAAATTCCGGATTTAAAACGAAAAAAATTCCGGATTTAAAACAAAAAAAAATCCTGTGAAAATAGCCCAAAAAATCCCGATTTAAAACGAAAAAAATCCGATTTAAAACGAAAAAAATCCGGATTTTAAAACGAAAAAACTTCGATTATAAACAAAAAAATAATCATGGTTTAAAAATAAAAAAAAAAAATCCGGATTTGAAACACAAAAAAATCCGGATTTAAAACACAAAAAAATATCCCGATTTAAAATAAAAAAAATCCGATTTAAAATAAAAAAAAATCCGATTTAAAACAAAATAATTCCGGATTTAAAATAAAAAAAATCCCGATTTTTCTCCATTTTCTCCATTTTTTTTCACCTTATGTTTTTTTTCCCATTTTTTTCCCCTTTTTTTGTTCTTCCCTTTTTTTTGTTTTCCCCCATTTTTTCCCTTTTCTTCCACCTTTTTTTTGTTTCCCTTTTTTTTCCCCATTTTTTTCCCCTTTTTTTTCTGTTTTTCCTTTTTCCCCCATTTTTTCTTTTTCCCCATTTTTTTCGTTTTCCCCCATTTTTTCCCATTTCTCCCCATTTTTTTCTGTTTTTTCCCATTTTTTCCCCATTTTTTTCGTTTTTTCCCTCCCATTTTTTTTTTCTTTTTCCCCCATTTTTCCCATTTTTTCCCCATTTTCCCCATTTTTTTTCTTTTTTCCCCATTTTTTTCATCCCTTTTTTTTCTGTTTTTCCCCTTTTTTCCCATTTTTTTTTTTTTTTTCCCCCATTTTCCCCATTTTTTCCACCACTTTTTTTTTTTGTTATTCCCGGTTTTTTTTCTGTTTTCCCCATTTTTCCCCATTTATTTTTTTTTTTTCCCCCATTTTTTTTTTTCCGTTTTCCCCCATTTATTTTTTTTTTTTTCCCCCATTTTTTTCTTTCTGTTTTCCCCCATTTATTTTTTTTTTTTCCCCCATTTTTCCCCCATTTTTTTTTCTTTTCCCCCCATTTTTTTTTCCGTTCCCCCCATTTATTTTTTTTATTTTTCCCCCATTTTTCTTCCGTTTCTCCCCATTTTTTTTTCTTTTCCCCCGTTTTTCGCCCCCCTTTCGGCGCTCACCACGGTGTGGATGGGCCGCCGGAAGGGCAGCAGCCCCACGCTGTACTGGAAAACCCCGCGCGCGTGGAAAAGCGGGAGCGCGACCCCCAAAAGGCGCTGGAGGCGCCCCTGGAGGCGCCGCAGCCGCGAGCCCGGCGGGTTCGGCACCTGCTGGAAGAGCTCGTTCTCCCCGAAACTGAACACGGGCACCAGCGGCGTCCTGGGGACCCCAAAAACACCCAACTGAAACCCCAAAACCCGACACAAAAAATCCCGACAGAAAATCCCCTTTGGAAATCAAAAAATCCCACAAAAATCCCCAGAAAATCCCCTTTAGGAACACCAAAAATTCCCCGAAATTCCCCAAAAATTCCCCGAAATTCCCCCCGAAATTCCCCCAAAAATTCCCCGAAAATCCCCTTTAGAAACCAAAAATTCCAAAAAAAAAATTCCCCCCAAAATCCCTTTAAAGAACCCCAAAATTCCCCCAAAAATCCTCCCAAAATTCCCCGCAATTCCCCCCAAAATTCCCCCCAAATCCCCTTTAGAGCCCCAAATCCCCTCGTTCTCCCCGAAACTGAACACGGGCACCAGCGGCGTCCTGCGGACCCCAAAAACACCGAACTCAAACCCCAAAACCCGACACAAAAATTCCCCGAAATTACCCCAAAAATTCCCCGAAATTCCCCCCAAAATCCCCTTTAGGAACCTCAAAATCCCCCCGAAATTCCCCCAAAAATCCGCTTTAGAAACCCCGAAATTCCAAAAAAAATTCCCCCCGAAATCCCTTTAAAGAACCCCAAAATTCCCCCAAAATCCCCTTTGGGAACCCCAAAAATTCCCCGAAATTCCCCCCAAAAATCCCCTTTAAGAACCCCAAAATCCCCCCCAAAATTCCGCCCAAAAATCCCTTTGGGAACCCCAAAATTCCCCCAAATTCCACTTTGGGGACCCCCAAATCCCCCCAAAACCCCCCGAAATCCCAAGCGGGAACCCCAAATCCAAAACCCAAATCCCCCCGGGACCCCCGGGACCCCCAAAATAACCCGAAATCCCCCCAAAATAACCCAAAAAAAACCCCAAAATAACCCGAAATTCCCCCAAAATAACCTCAAATCCCCCCCAAAAAATCCCAAAAAATCCCAAAAAAATCCCAAAAAATCCCCCCAAAAATCCCAAATCCCCCTAAATCCCGCCGGGACCCCCGGGACCCCCAAAATAACCCGAAATCCCCCCCCCAATAACCTCAACCCCCCCCCCCAAAATCACAAAAAATCACAAAAAA